>VFFE01007173.1:219328-229528 GCA_008921705.1 Burhinus oedicnemus | reverse complement strand
TCAGGATCAGGATCAGGATCAAAGGTAGATGCAGAGACCGAGTCCGCCCAGGACGCCGGCCATTGAAGAAAAAGAGGCTGACCCTTTGATCCCTCAGCTTATATACTGGGCATGAGGCAGATGGGATGGAATCCCCTTGTTGGTCAGTTTTGGGTCACCTGTCTTGTCTGCTCCTCCCCGCAGGTGTGACCCCTCTACGCTTTTCCGCTTCTGACCCTCCAACGGGGCAAGTAGCAAAGTTGGCTGTCCTTGGTTGCCATAGCAATAAGTATAAGCCAGAGCCTCTCTGCATACCGTTCCTTGGCATCAGCCATAAACATGGGTCTTATCACTCTGAGAACGGTTTCCTGCACAACATGCTGTTAATTTCAGCAGTTAGAAGAGGCCCAGCTAACAAGCAAAGTTACTGAACAAAACTGGTCCTGCTTTACCTCAAACCAGGACATAGGGGCAGGGCCAGATTTCATCAGCACTATCTGACTGCAGAGGCAGACAAACAGCTCAGCGGTGGCCGTGCACATGTATGAAAGCGCCAGGTCCTCTCAAACCTCCTTCAAGAAAAGGAGAAGGAAGGGGAACGGTGGTATAGCTTTTCATCACAGCCCGAGGGAATTACAAGCCCTTCAAAAGGTGTTAGGTATAGCCTTGCTTTCCTAGTGTTCCCAGAGGCACACTTCAAATCTTACAGCATTATAGTCACTAATGCATTTCTCCAACTTCCGCTGAAATCACTGGTGTAACCCTGAAGCAACACAATCTCTGGTTTCTTTTGGCATTTGCAATACACGAGTTCGCAACAGTAGTGGAGGGCCCAATAAACTATTCATCCTACGGACACACACCACATTCCCATCCTTGTATGAGAGATCTTCTATAGATACCGTAAGAGAAAAGCAATACGTGAACAGGGAACTAACGATGGGGAAATAGTGAAAAAATGGTGGGAAGAGGTTTAGCATAAACCAGGAACACATATAACTTGTACTTTTAAAAAAGTAAAAAGCAATGTATAAAATAACGACACCTCAAATCTACTGTCCTCTGCCAGTATTCCTCAGTTTCATGCTACCCAGACATTTAATTTCAGGTGGCCAATTTCATACGCAATTTTTTGTTCCTGCTGGTCCTCATGCTCTACCTACTTCAATATTATTTTGGTTATGCTTCCAATGAAATGTGTCACTGGGAATTTTGCTAGTGTATTCACCAAGTATTTAATTTTCTCATACTAAACAACATAAAAATAGACCAGTATAGAAACTTTTTACACACAAATCCCATTAAAAAAAAAATAAAAATTCTTCACTATGAGTTTGCAAGACTTAACATTTTCTATCCAAATTATTGTAAAGACCATGGAATAATTCTGGAAGTCATATACTGACCCCAGAGAGAAGCAGTTCCTATCAATCAAGGAAATAAGCAGGGCAATGGACCATGGCTCCCATCATTTAGAGTTTTTTATGGAAGCACCAGCCGATTAACAGGACTGAAGTACACAAAGCATCCAACTTGCCCATGGCCTCAAAATGACATCTGCTAGTCGTTACTCGTTAGCATTGTATATTTCTAGCACACTATAAATTGTCCAAACATAGGCTCTCTGATTTCCTACCTGATAGTTAAGAAAACCCCGTGGAATAACAAACCACAGAGCCCTTTCTAATTTAAGGCTAGTGCAGAAAATTAAGGGTCAGCCATCTGCATCACGAGCCACATGGCTTGGCGGGTTTCTGCTATCTTGCCAAAGGCCTCAAATTTCACATTTGCCCTTGGAAGTCTGCTAAGGAAGACAAGGAGATCACTTGGGATTTCCAGTTATAAAACTGCACTCCACCCAAAGATATTCCCACTTTCTAAAAAAAAGACATTTGGAACTTCATCACCTCTACTGCTCCTCTCCGATGACCAGTGGAGAATGGTTCTGACTGAACCAAAAGACACAGACAAACCAAAAAGATGAAATAATGAGGTGCTTATGTAACATATATACTGTTATCTGTAAATGAGTGATCCATATGCACTGGAGAAAAGGTCTGATTTGAAACAGTAGCCCAGAATGAAGGTTTTTTTAACACAAGTAACATAAAATGCTGGTCTATTCTTAATGGACAGATCTGTAACAGACTACTATATTACAAACGCAAAAAAAAAAAAAAATAGTAGTAGTAAATCCCACAACCCATTAATCTATAGAATCATAGAATGGTTTGGTTGGAAAGGACCTTCAAAGGCTATCTAGTCCAACCCCCCTGCAATGACCAGGGACGCCTTCAACTACATCAGGTTGCTCAGAGCCTTGTCCAACCTGACCTTGAATGTTTGCAGGGATGAGGCATCCACAACTTCCCTGGGGAACCTGTGCCAGTGTCTCACCACCCTCACAGTAAAAAATTTCTTCCTTATATCTAGTCTAAATCTTCCCTCTTTTAGTTTAAAGCCATTGTCCCTTGTCCTATTGCAACAAGCCCTGCTGAAAAGTTTGTCCTCACCTTTCCTGTAGGTCCCCTTTAAATACTGGAAGGGGCTTTAAGTTCTCCCTGAAGCCTTCTCTTCCCCAGGCTGAACAACCCCAACTCTCTCAGCCTGTCCTCATAAAGGAGGTGCTCCAGCCCTCTGACCATCTTTGTGGCCTGTCTCTGGACTCGCTCCAACAGGTCCATGTCCTTCTTATGTTGGGGGCCCCAAAGCTGGACACAGTACTCCAGGTGGGGTTTCACCGGAGCGGAGTAGAGGGGAAGAATCACCTTCCTCAAGCTGTCAGCTTTCTGGGCTGCGAGCGCACATTGCCGGGTCACGTCCAGCTTTTCATCTACCAGCACCCCCAATAGGATCTATTGAAAATTCCAGATTACAACCGCGCAAACGAAACCAAAGACAATTTCTCTCCTCATTTCTTGGGCACAACTGGAGCAGAAGCCCTACATTAGCAGAAACCAATGACGAAAACAGGGGCT
The DNA here is from genome assembly GCA_008921705.1 of Burhinus oedicnemus. Classification (NCBI taxonomy): domain Eukaryota; kingdom Metazoa; phylum Chordata; class Aves; order Charadriiformes; family Burhinidae; genus Burhinus; species Burhinus oedicnemus. The sequence goes on along the minus strand of VFFE01007173.1, from coordinate 226,571 downwards.
AAAGAGAGTGATTGAAGGCAGGCCTACACCATGTGAGAGTAAGTGCTAGTTCTGCCTTGATGTGGTGTGAAAAAAAAGTGATCCAAATTTACATGTGGATATATTCTGAATACACTGAAATAGATTCAGAAGCCTTTACTGCATTACTGCAATATGAGTATTGCAGGTATGGAATGAAGGGATTTTCTTAGCTGTTCTCGAAAACTACACTTACACATAGATTTTCATGTTACACCCCTCCACCTACCAAGATAGTTAAATTAGATATTGCATTCTGTTAAGAGACATAATTAGTGCTTACAACGCATGTCAGCACAGTTGCGCAAGACATGCAGTTTCCAGCGTTGGTTCGAGCGTCCCGCCTTATTCTGCGCCTTTTTATCAGCAGCAGCCAACTAGCCTGCTAGCACGCCTTTTCTTGGCACGCATCGGACTAAAGCAACGAACACCACAGGTTTAACAGCTGTACGCTCTTGCAGGAGGCCCTTCAAAGCAAAACACACATCTCTATAGTGTAATCCAAGTAACCAAGTCCCAACCTCGAATCAACTTCTCCCCCACACAATATTTAATCTATAAATAATTCCTGACATATTATTCAGCTTTCTGCAGATAGCCGACACCTCAAAATCCTTCCGTATCTACATTACAATTGCAAGAGCTGTCCCTAGCAATATAACCCAAGGATCTTCCTTCCCCTTCGTGCATCTAAACATATGCGCATGTGAAAAGCTGCTACCAAATATAATGAAATTACTGCTAGATAATGAAGCACAACCACAACCCCCAGATAGCAATAAACAACTAGTGGAAAATTTCACTGCATTATTATGTTGCAACTTAACATCTGACACAGCAGCTCTCAACGCATTTTTACATCACCTATACCTTCTTAATTACATGTTTATATTAGATGACTGTACTGCTCCTCCGTGTATATACAACTCATTCATTAGTTTACAGATAATAAATATGAAGACAATAGTGTTTGGGGGTTTTTTTAACAAAATATCTGCCAAGAGTTCTCAGCATAACTTTAAAAGTACATTTTCAGTAGCACTATTACATCTTATCCTAGTTTTTCCTTGCATCATAGTAATTATTAATCATTTGTACATAGATGTTAAAGTGCCTTTCTAGTTTATGATACAATTATCTCCTTTCTGTAGAGACTTTTCCCAAGTGCAAAAACTCCCATTTCAACAGAGTTTTCAGTTCTCAACACGTGCTGCTAATGCACCTGTTAAATAAAAGCTTGAAAAGCAAAGTAACTTTGAATTTTGTTCGCAAGTTGGGAAGAATTACTTACAAAACCCTTCCAGGACGAAACATCTTATTTATGGTGCAATTTCACTGACCAGCAGCAAGGACTGGGAAGTTTCCAGCTGCAGTTATACTTTCAAAATTTTGAATTTTACTCACATCCAAAGCCAAATTTTTATTTAAAAAAAAAAAAAATTAGAAAAAAAGAAAAGCAAACCCCTATACACTGGAACCCTGCCTTTCCATTAGTCCTATAGTCCATTATCATAGAATCATAGAATGGTTTATGTTGGAAGGGACCTTAAAGATCATCCGGTTCCAACCCCCCTGCCATGGGGCAAGGACACCTCCTACTAGACCAGGTTGCTCAAAGCCTCATCCAACCTGGCCCTGAACACCTCCAGAGAGAGGGCCTCCACAGCTTCCCTGGGCAACCTGGGCCAGTGCCTCACCACTCGCACAGTAAAGAATTTCTTCCTAATATCCAATCTAAATCTCCCCTCTTCCAGTTTGAAACCATTACCCCTTGTCCTATCACTATGTGCCCTTGTAAAAAGTCCCTCTCCAGCTTTCTTGTAGGCACCTTTCAGATACTGGAAGGCTGCTATAAGGTCTCCCTGGAGCCTTCTCTTCTCCAGGCTGAACAACCCCAACTCTCTCAGCCTGTCCTCACTGCAGAGGTACTCTAGTCTTCTGACCATCTTCATGACCCTCCTCTGGACCCGCTCCAACAGGTCCATGTCCTTCTTATGCTGGGGGCACCAGAGCCGGACACAGTATTCCAGGTGGGGTCTCACGAGCGCGGAATAGAGGGGCAGAATCCCCTCCCTCCACTTGCTGGCCACGCTTCTTTTGATGCAGCCCAGGATGCTGTTGGCCGCCTGGGCTGCCAGCACACATTGCTGGCTCACGTTGAGCCTCTCATCTACCAACAACCGCAAGTCGCTCTCCTCAGGGCTGCTCTCGATCCACTCTCCACCCAGCCTATATTTCTGCATGGGATTGCCCCGACCCACACGCAGGACCTTGCACTTGACCTTATTGAACTTCATGAGGTTGGCACAGGCCCACCTCTCAAGCCTGTCCAGGTCCCTCTGGATGGCATCCCTTCCCTCCAGCGTGTTGACCGCTCCACACAGCTTGGTGTCGTCAGCAAACGTGCTGAGGGTGCACTCAGTCCCTACATCCATGTTGCCCACAAAGATGTTAAATAGTACCTGTCCCAGTACCGACCCCTGAGGAACACCACTCATCACAGCACGCCACTTGGACATCGACTCGTTGACTGCAACTCTTTGAGTGCAGCCATCCAGCCAATTCCTTATCCACTGAGTGGTCCATCATGCAGGACAGTGTCAAATGCCTTGCATGAGTCCAGGTAGATGACATCTGTTGCTCTCCCCTTGTCCACCAAGGCTGTAACCTCGTCGTAGAAGGCCACCAAGTCTGTCAGGCATGATTTGCCCTTAGTGAAGCCATGTTGGCTGCCATTGTAGTCCTGTGTAGTCCATTAGCACCTCAGAATGGGACACCTCACCAGACAGTACCTCAGCTGGAAAGTGCCAGGGAGGGAAACCCTGAGAGAACATTCCCCTGCCTTACACTGCAGTACGGTTTCAGCTCCTTCCTTAGTGTTTATTTGGCATTCCCTGCCCAGAACCTCTGCCCGCAGCTGGAAACCAGCCCTTCCTCCAGGAATCTGTGTGAGGGAGAATCAGCTGTAGAGCATTTTCTTGCATTTTCTCAGCAAAAAGGTAAAGCTGCGAACTCCTTATTAAATAGAGGCTAAACAGCATTCATCGGCCATGCGTAGGACAGTCGCTCAGTTCTTTACCTGAGGGAATTCCGCTATATTGCCCAGCTCTCCAAAGTGTGGCCTAAACTTCCCACATAATTGCTACTGGAATAACAAGGCATGCCAGACTCTTAATCCCTCCTCAGGAGCTGCTCCGCTTTGCTACTCCCCGGGCTGCAGAGAGGGGGTATAAAAGTGACTTCGACCTCATACACAGGGTCCTCAACTAAAAGAAAAGTGTTATAAGTCTCAGTCACCAATCCAAGGCAAATTTTTTTTTTTTTTTTAAACTGACACAATCTCTGGATAAAATCCGTACTTAACAGCTGTGGTGGAACGGGTTTGATATTTTCATTTACTCATTAAAAGCACCACAGCATGCATACAAAAAAAAAATATGTAAGGTGATATTATGCAAGTTGTTGGGATCAGTTCCCAAAAGCAGGCTTTCCTACTAGAAACTGGAGTTTTCCGTTAAAAGAAGGCTTACCTTCCGATAACCAACCTGTATTTACACTGTGCCCCCGCAGTGACGCATCGCAGCCAGTAAAGAAATTCCACTCAGGAACTGCACGTTGGTTGGGCTAAGGGAGTATTTTCTCCCCTGCCTTTTATATTCTGAACTATGTTTAAATTTCTCAGAGCTTTTATTTCATTACCTAGGAATAATCTTTAAAAAAAACCTTCCACGTTAACAAACCCTCCGCTTTAGCCCTGTGGGAACATGATATCCCATTCAGCGTTTCCACAAATAGATCAGAAATTACTACATAGATTTCTCCAGTAATTAAAGACAAATGTAGTTTTTAAAAGAGGCCTGTATTTCACGTCACTAGTATGACTCATAATAATTCTCATTAAATAAGTGAAGTATCATTCTATTAAACAGCAGCAGCATTTGGCCCTGAATGCTGAAGCAAGTCATGCCATCGGCCTTCCCGATGTTTTGCTGCCTTTCTCAGAGGGAAGACGAACAAGATGACAACCAACCTAAGCCAGCATTTGAATTTACATCAGTCTCGGAGCATTTCGAGTTCAAAACAGGCTCCTGGAAGTTTTGAAAAAGGACCCATGCATATAAAGGCAGCGTATTTCAAATCACAGTGTGGAGCCAATTACAAGTTTCCAGAAGATCCACAGTCTTGGGGATATATCCCACAACACAGCTACTGTAGTATTAACATTTCCTGCTGGAAAAATAACGCTGAAAGACAGCACAGACTTAAAGAAATATTCCTAACAACATACTGTGGTCTTCTTCCTCCGATATTTACATTCCAATTTTCCAAGTTCGCTTTTCTTAGTTTTTAATATTTGAGGTAAACGCCACACAGCTTCCAACAGCAAGCAAAATCACACACACGAAAATGGAACTTAGTCCCTCACGCAGGTGTAATTCAACAGGAAGCCAGAAAGCTTCCTTCAAGGTAGAAGTTTTGGCACACAGTCTCTAAACACAGACTCTGCACGCAAAACTTTCCGCTGCTGGTCAGTAGTTTTTCACCTCCACAACCTGTTCCTCAGCATTCAAGTTTAATGAAATGCGGTAGCAAACCAGAATGAAATACATATGTACTATCTAAATGTGAACACATCTTTAAGGAAAAAGAGTCGCAGATGTTTTTTCTTCTGCCTTGCTCCTACTGACTCACACAGACTCTGCTTCTGCACGGCAGCCATCGGTAGCCTGGAGCCTCCTTAAGAGGCTACCTTTTCCTTAAAAGCACAAAGCAGATGTTTAGAGTTACCAGAAGTCCCAGTGGCAACATACGCGTACTGTTAACTTTTCTAAACCATAATTTAAGGAAGATTCTATTATCTTTGTTAACCTTGAGAGATTTCTGGACAACAAATTAACAAACTTCAAAAAACCTACTCACTTCACCCCATATTCAATTTGTTTCTGTTTTAGAAAAGTGGCTGATTAAAAAACTGAACTGGTGCAAGATTTTGTACGGCCAGTTATGTGCTGCTGTATGGTAAATCCTACTAAAATCCTACTAAACCATCCTCGTTCACTGAAACCCCTCAAATCTCCTTATACTTGATGTTTACGACTACAAAAACCCCACAAGACGCTCATGGGAAAAACTGAATGCTGCAGAATTAAGTTTACAAACCTGGCTTCCAGCATCTTTCCCTAAATGGTTATCGCATATTTAGTTAAGTATTTTTTAGTCTCAAGCTACTTCGGAAGACCAGCCGCTGGTTCGAGCGGCTCGGTCCTAGGCACTTTTCCTTGCTCCCGGGCAGCGGGACGGGCAGTGACTCAGGCCTGCCCACAAGCCTTTGGAAACGCGGTGCTGGCCAAGAGGCCGGGACACCCGTCTGCCCGGGCTCCCGAGCAAGCCTGCCAGCTCCGCCGGGCTGGCCCAGAGGGGGCAAACCTTCGTCTGACACTCGCTGCGGACGCCTGCGGCTGGTCACCGCTCCTTGCTGTCATCCTAAACGGCTTCCTTTACATAATTTTCACAGTCATTAGCTGCCGTCGTATCTCTCTGAAACAAGACTGTCAAATATTTTGAAAACCATGATTTCGCACTAGTGCCGGAGGTGTTTAAAACGGCACTGTATGTTTTTCTAAGAGAGGCAGTGTAGTCAAGCTGTGAAGGAAAACATACCACCCAAGCAGCCAACCCAGAAGCTCTTAGTGGTTCTTTCCTGCTTTAAGATCTTCAACTCCTAGAACTGATGCCCAAAGTGCAATTCCCACATAGAAATTTTTCTAGGTCACTGTTTTTCTTTTGTTTTGAAATATCTTAGAATCGTTCTGAAAATATCAACGTACCGTCCCACATCTGACTGTTGCTTCACGTTGCCAGGTGAGGTACCGATAAACACACGCTCAGCAGTTGCGTCATGTTATTTTACGAAATCGTACTGTTACCTCATTTATTATAAGTAATTACATTATATACCCACACGAATTGGAAAGTGTAACCTGGCTACTGGAAACTATAACTAACCTGGCTATCACAAAAAAGCAAAGCCCCAACCCAAACCCATGTGGGACGGGACGGGGCAGGCCAGGGGCTGCTCCCACCTCCCGAAGCCAGGTGACCTGCTCTGCTCTTGCTCCTCTCCTTGTCACGACAATCTCAGCCACCGGGCGACAGCGGCTCATCTCAGCCTGGCCCCAGCTGGTGCTTCCTGAAAAACTGAAACTTTGCCGTTCGGCAAAGGCAACCTTTGCATCTGAAGCTGGTTGAAAAACAAAAATTAAGGGCTACCTCTCGTGTTGGTTCTGAGCAGCGTGCTGATGTAGGAGCCATTTTTTCCAGGTTTATTTTAGGGTTTGTAAAGCCCTAATCAAACTACGCTTAAGCAAACGGGATTGTTGTTTGCTGTTTTCAGTGGAAACCGGAGGATTAAAGCCAGACTCGGGAATCACCCCATCTCCCAGACTTCAGACCCCCGGGGAGGAACCGGACCCCCCCCCCACTACCCCTCTTAGACTCGCGTTCTCTGTCGGGACACCCCCCTGCCTCCCACCCGCGACACTTCCACGGGCTCCGAGTCACCACCCGGGCGGGAAGCCCCGGCCGCACCCAGCCTCCTCACGGCGGCCGGTGATGGCGGGGTGGGGGGGGCGGCGCGAAACAAAGCACCCCTTCCCCATCGTCTCCTACCATCCGCAGACAGAGCCATCTCGATGAGGGTCTCGTTGCCTTTCTTCCCCAAACGATTCATGGTGGCCGCCTTTTCTCTCCTCCTCGCCCGCGGCGCGGGAAGGGCGGAGGGGGGGGAATGGGAGATGGTGGTGAAAATGCCTCCCGGGAACGGATGGGAGAAGCGGGGGGTGAGTCAGGGGCTGAGTGGCCGCCCCATGCATGCGCATTGCCCGCAGAGGCGGAGCACGGAGAGGGGGGGAACCGGAGGAGGGAGGGGAAAGCGGGGGCCACCCTCCCTCGGGCGCGGTGGCCGCCCGGGGGAGGGTGGTTGGTTCCCCCCCCGGAGAAGGGTGGAAAGTCTTTGCCTCGGTAATATCCCCCTTAACCCCTTTGCTTTTCCGCTACGGAGAGAGAAACGACCCAAGGCCAACTGGGAAAACATCCAAAACGCGAATAGGGCTTAAAATCTCCGGCGTTTGGGCCCTCCTTTTAGCGGCGGGTTGGAAAAGCGACCGCTTTGGACGGTTTTATTTGGCCGTTTAGGCTTTACTTTTGGGGGGGGGGTTTTTTGGGT
>VFFE01007173.1:200234-219308 GCA_008921705.1 Burhinus oedicnemus | reverse complement strand
CGAGAGAAGAGGGGAAGGTAAGGGGGGGTGAAGTAACATTCCCTTCGTGGGTCGGTGTCGGGGTTTCCCACTGGCTGGCAACTAAGTCCCACGCAGCCCCTGGCTCCCTGCCCCGCTCCGCAGTGGGATGGGGGGGAGAACCTGAAGAGTAAAATTGAGAAAAATGTTAAAATGTTAATATAAACACAGTTTAATAATTAAAATATCCAACAAAATAAAACACCAAAACAAACAAAAAAACCCCCAAAAACAAAACAGAGGGAAAAAAACCCCAATAAAAACAAGTGATGTAGAAGAAAACAGTTGGTCACCACCGACTGACCGATGGCCAGCCAGTCCCTGAGCCCCTGCCAACATCCACCCCCACCAGTTTTATTTCTGGGCATGATGTCGTATGGCATGGGAATATCCCTTTGGGCAGTTGGGGTCAGTTGTCCCGGCTCTGTCCCCTCCCAGCTTCTTGTGCGCCCCCAGCCTGCTGGCTGGTGGGGTGCTGTGAGGAGCAGGAAAGGCCCTGACTCGGTGTAAGCACTGCGTAGCAACGGCTAAAACATCAGTGTGTCATCAACGCTGTTTTCATCGCAAACCCAAAATGTAGCCCCCTACAAGCTACTGGGAAGAAATTTAACTACCCCAGTCAAAACTAGTACAGTCACTTCTTTGCTGAGAATCTGCCCCAATTAACACCCTGCAGTATTAACCTTGATGTTAGCTAGTGAATGGAAGACAGGAGTATCTGCATATCATAAAGCATTTACACACTTCAGGCTCTTACTTTAGATCCTGCAGGGATGTTATGAACAGTTTAAACGAGGGACAGAAGCTCCTGCCTTTTTACCATCACTTTTACTCAAGGCTCTCAATATTTTTAATTAAAAGAAGATAAATTTGCCCCTATGGGCAAAGGGCTACCTTATCGGAGGAGGTTTTTAACATGCAGTTTCAGAGCTGGCAAAACCAACGTTTTGGCTAATGATGCCGGGTCCTTTATAGGTAGTAGTCGGGAGAGAGAGAGATGAGAATATGGCCTGAGGAAGGGGAAACGAGGCATGAAAAGGTGGCAGAAGAAACATTAAGTCTTTCATTCCAGGTGTGGGAAAAGAAACGCTGTCTCGGTCCCTCGGTCTGGCTGAATCTAGCCCAGGCTCCCTCAGGATCTCTGAGGCAGAGGGCATCTCCCAGGACCAGAGCCCGGCGATGCCAGGGAGGACACGAGGCTCCGGTCGCAGCTGCTGAGCCAGAGCTGGCGCCATTTCTGTGTCTCAAACAGCCCCGTCTCCTCAGCGCTGCCTTCAGTCATCTGAGGTAGTTTCCACCAGGCTCTTTGTTCAGTACATGTATTTCACGTATTTTTCGTTCATTAATATCATCTCAGGCCTTCTCTCAGATTAACGTTTTGTATATTCAGCTTTTACTGCCTAAATAACCATTTTACGCACCAAACTGATAGGGAGTTTTGTTACTTGGGCAACTGTAACGCAACAGTGGTTTCATGACAGGTTTTCTTAATCCTGAAGTTAATCAAGTAAAGTGAGTCTGTCGAGTTGCTGGGCTTGCGTTCAGGTCTACGTACAACATTAGGCCTTTATTTGTTTTGCGCTTCATTACTGCTCCGAGAAGTATATTTTTAGTCAGGAGCAAGACCAAAAAATGTGTCTGGTTGCTTTCCAAAGTCAGAAATGTTGAGTTTGGGTTTTAATGTCACGATGCAGGGTGGCAGGAACAAAAAGGACGGGCACGGCGCACCAAAGGACGCCTTTAAACAGCTTGTAACTGCATACAACACACAAGGTTCAGTTGGAAAGCTGTATTTTCTAAGCCTTTAATTTCCTCACAGCATTATATATCTGGGATAAATGCTATTATGCCCGTAGAAGATGCAATTAGAGCCAGGAGCAGCAAGAATTGCAGCGGCCATCGCTGGGTTTTGCCGTCTAATTACACGCTCGCTCTTCCCAGCTCCACCCAGCATGTGCGGTGGGGAAGCCAACCGTACCTAAAGCTGTGTAAGTACCACATCGAGGACGCCAAAGATGATTTTGCGGATCTCTGTAATGGGACAGGCTCATGGGCTGTGTAAATGACAGAGTGGCCTGTGTTCGGGACGGGACAGAGGTCTGCTATCCCAGAAGGAGCTATCTATGGAAGGCCTCGTGCCCGTGGCAGGCGCGCAGGAGGTCCGTGCAATACCTAGCTTTGAGGTTTCTTGTATATTCAGAGTTTAAGCAGCCATTGTCCGACTCGGTGGTTTCACAGCGTGCCTAAGCCAGCCAGGCCCACGCTTCCTGCAAAAGGCACAGACCTTTTTCCCTCCCACCTTGCATTTTCACTGCTGATTGATCATAAGGCGATACAATGAGTCAGGTCGACCTGTTAAACTGACCGATCTTTTTTTTTTCCCTAGGTTTTCAATTCCGGGACTCACTGTAAGCAACAGCTACTGCCAAAACAAAGGAGGAAATGGGGAAGCACGCAACGCCAGAACCATTTTATTCCTGAAATATCAACACGATAACCAGGTAGGCCACAGTATTTCTGCTTTTGGTGGTCTGGAGTTCGAACGCTGTTTCTAATAAAACAAAAATTAATACAAATGTCTGGGAGACTGTGAGTGTAGGTAACAAGCGTCACCAGAAATTACTAGCAGTGATCACACTTAGGACGTTCAGCACCAAAGCATAAACCTCAACTGCGTGTGCTAAAGGAGAGCAGGCTGTAGCCCTTATAAAGTCTTGCTTTCCATTGATGGGCTTTTTCAAAAGCACGGAACTGATCTCGTATTTTAAAAAATCATTACTTAAACACAGAAAGTTGGTGGGGTTGGAGGGCCAGTTTTCAAAGCTATCTCTGCGCCCATCATTGTCTCGGGTAGGTATCCCAGGGCCTGTTCAAAACCACTCCCAACTTACCACCTGAGATCCCAACTTCTGAAAGTCCTGTTAGAGGATTGTCTGAACATTTTGGCACCAAAGAGTCTTTGAAGGTATGACCCTGAGTCCTAAATCACCTGGAAAATGGAGCTTTTGTGTCTATCAGTTAGACGCTTTGAAAATTTTCATTCTCTGTTACCTATCCTCTGGGAAGGAATCTAATATATACAGCTTTTGCGTTTATCACTTGGAGACTTACCTGTAAGTTGTTCGGATAATGTGTGCTTTCAGGATTCCCTACACTGTGCATGTCATATATCCATGCCAGTCTCAGAAGGTGCAGCAACTTTCTATTGAAGATATGTGCATTGTATATACTCCTTTTGTTTTATATATATTCAGAGTTTTAGTAAGTTTTCAAATCAGACTGTGAGCACAAGTTAGAAATAGAATAAAAAAACATGAATTTGAAACTGATACAGGAACAAAAGGGAAGCGGTACATCTCCTTCCCAGCCCCTTCAACCTGCTTTTTCTCCTCTGATGGCTGAACAACCGCGCGGACGGTCACTTTGCTGTGGGATTTCAGTGCCCGCAGGCTGCATCCCAGAAACTAATGTTGCTGCCTTCTACATCTTCATGAGTGTGCTTTTGTCAACCGACTAAAGGCTGTTGAGGCTTTCTAGTTGAAGAGCTAACCAGTTTCTTTCCCTGTTTTTGAATTCACCCTTTAGAATATAAGTAATAGTGTCATTTGGAAAGAAATGAGTATTTTAGAGACCAGTAAGGCCAGATACCGAACAGGCTTAGAAAGGTAAAGTGGGACTCAAATGGACATTAGGTGCCCCAATCCAGCATTTGGATACCCAAAACTGCTTTTCATTGATCACGTCACCTTGGAACTTCCACAGGCTTTTTTTTTTTCTTTTTAAATGCACCGGAAAGGAAGCGCAATTTCTGTATCCCAGGCAATAACATCGATTAAAGTTTCAACACAGGCCTGGAGTGTGGGAGGTCGCAGGCCAGTTACTGTGACGGGAGGGGGTTCAGCCTCTCCCGGTGTCAGGCTGCCCCCCCAGCCCGCAGGCTGGGGTAGGTGTGGGGAGGGAGCGAGCAACTAGGCAGCAGACAGGGATGATGGGGAAGTTCTGCATGCTCTCCTGTGAAGGTTGCCACCGTAAAGAGAGGAATGCAGTAGCCACCGACCAAAGAGAAAGCTCAAGGGAGTTTGCAACTGTCTGTAGATTCAATATGGGCTCCCTAAACTCTGCATTTTACTCAAAGGCTGGTTGACATCTGGCTCTTCCCCTCCCGATTAATTCCTGAGGCTAAACCCAGCTGCTTGAACACCACTCCAGGGTCAGGCACTAAGAAATACAGCAGCGCTTGCTGGTGGGACGGGCATTTGAATTTGTATATCGAGACAGTTGATTCTGTGTGCATGCTGCTGCACAGCACTACAGCCGTCAGGAAATGAGAGTGCCATAAAGAGTTGCGGTGTGAAGCAGCAGAATGCAAACGCTTCTCAAAGGAAGTAAGAAGTTTTACATAGTATGCAAAAGTTCATCATTACTCACTGCATTTTTTTCCTACTCCATCACTTCTCAGTTAGTCAGCTGTCTGCAGAAAGCCGTGCAGGTAAGAATAACACCTACGATGTCTAAGCAAACAGATAACTTTACAGACTATAATCTACCTTTTTCTTGGCCGGAGTGACTACACGTTTGCAACAGTAGAACTAAAACCAGCTACCCGGTTTGCAGGCTCCCCAGGGCAAGGAAACTGCATGGGTGCGGTCCCAGCTAAACCCAGCCTTACGGGGACAGCGGGGACACGGGCTCTGCGCCCTGCGTGAGCCACAGCGGTTCGGAGAGAGCTGCTGGAGATCAAGGTGATTTTAACAGAAGCCTGTATCCCGTTTCAAGCACAAGCAGACATTTTAGTTCTGTAATCTTGCAGTCACACTCCCATAACTGGATTGCCTGGTTTACAGCTGCCATCAAAGCCTTCTTAAAAAAGTAATCCGAAGAAACCACAAAAAAAGATGACAAGAAAAAATTACTTTGGTGTGTTTTGGGGAGTAGAAAGAATTAATCTCTTTCCTGCTGGTAGAGACATTCTTAAGCATACTTGAATATGTACAAAGTCTATTCACTAACAATGTCTGAGGCATGATTCTTTGCTCTCATCGTGTCTCCGTGGATATAGTTCCATTGATTTTGCTAAACTGCTCCTAAACAGCGTGAGTGAAGATCAGTATTTAATTCTGATGGGTTGTGCACTGATAGGGACGCTCACATAAAAGATTATTGAATGCAGTAGGGTGGGAATAAAGCCACTTCATCAGCTCTGGCACTTAAATGACACTGTTAAGATAAGAAGTTGCGTCATCTTGGTAAATTCCTGTGTGCTTCTAGTGAAATCATCCATTTTCTCTCTTGTCCTTTTACAGACAATTTAGTTTCTCAGGGTTTTGTGCCCTCTGGTGGTAATAGTGTTTTTTCCTGTGAAACTAGATATGCTGACACCTCATGCTTAATTTTGTTTTTTATACCTATTATCTGTTGATTATCCCAGAGTGAAAAATGGATAAATAAAATAGAATTATATTATTTCTTTAAACACAGAGGATTGTGGAGTGAGTAAATGAGGCTGATGTGTGAAAGGCAGAGCACTGAAATGGTGCAAGGAGCTCAGTAGCTCCAGCAAAAATATTAACACGTTCCGTTCAGTTCAGTGTGCATTAATCAGCTTAGATAGTAAAGCAGAACTGAATGATAAAGGTACTATAAAAGTACAAGAGAACAAAAAAATGCAGTTATGTATGAGATACACATACACAATATTAGGTATGTGTATCTCATCACTTATTTGTGATGACCACAAATTTTTGTATACACCTTTTAATTACTTGTGCATCTCTCATATATGCACATTTTTAACTGTCCTTGGTTACATATTTTATTACAAAGTGTATAAAAGCTATATCAAGATACTAGCAGCTTTGTCAAAAATTCTAGAAAAATATAAGCTCTTCAAGGTATTCAGGCACAAGCTATTTTGTGTGAGATATTCAAGCACAACTTATTTAGCTGGCAGGCTGGTGACAATAATAAAAATAATGGTACAAGTGATTGTCTAATCCTATGGGCTGTATTGAAAGAATGTATTCTTCTCTGCTGTTTATGAAATTCTCCATGAAGAATAACTGTAGTTATAATATGATTTTTAAGAAAATGTTTCACATTTGCTGTTAGGTATTATTGTTAAATTCTGCATATTTGGTACACCTACACCTATTTTCAGAGCTTCCATTCATCGCAGTGCACATACACAACACCCCTAAAACCAACTTAAACAAAGGAAGCATCTTTCCACGTTGACTTCTCTGACATCAAATGATCAAGCTAGATCATCTCTTTTCAGCCCTTCTCCTTGGGTGAGCTCTGCAGGCCAGCTCCAATGCCTTGGCTGAAGGTTTCCATCTTTCACAAGCTCGCGCAGCTTCCTATTTTGTCCTTCTTTGCCAGCAGTCCCATTCTCCTCCTTCCCTGCAAAAGCAGAGAGAAGAAGCTGCAAAGGCCTCCTGTCTTACAGATTGGTCTAGGTGTAGGGCTGCAGGTAGCATTTCTAAGCAGAAATGAGTGAAGATAGATGAGCCAGGAAAGAAAACAATATACAGTTTTCCGTGGAGTCAGAAAAGATTGGAGAGAAGGAGAAAAAGATAAAAAATAGCATTTATAGGAGCAAGCAAGATCAGGGTGTGCAAGCAAGATCAGGGTGTGCAGGGCTATCTGCCTTAGGGAAGGCGGTGTGATGGTCACAGGCACAAAGGAAGGTGACTAAGGTGCTTCTGCAATAACCAACCCTCCCCAAGCACACACAGGTTTTCCCGGATTCTTGGGACTGTGTGCTGGCTGATAGCATCTCACAACTCAGCCGCATGCTTCAAGGTGCTGCTGTCTGGATGTCTGTGCTGGCCTGTATCCCGATGGATGTCGTAACACTAATATACAGAATCATGGAATTGTCTAGGTTGGAAGGGACCTTTAAGATTATCGAGTCCAGCCGTTAACCTAACACCGCCAAATGCACCACTAAACCGTGTCCCTCAGCACCACGTCTACCCGTCTTTTAAAGACCTCCAGGGATGGTGATTCAACCACTTCCCTGGGCAGCATGTTCCAATGTTTGATAACCCTTTCTGTGAAGAAATTTTTCCTCATATCCAATGTAAACCTCCTCTGGTGCAACTTGAGGCCATTTCCTCTTGTCCGATCGCTTGTTACTTGGGAGAAGAGACCAATCCCCACCTCACTATAACCTCCTTTCAGCTAGTTGTAATATATGCTGGAAGGGAGCCTTTCTCGTAAGAGGTGAATTAAATAGTGGGTGACATCAGCCTTGATCCAGTACTACTTGATACAGTCTTGTTTTTAATTGTAATACAACTGATAAGTGAGCTGGTAGCTCTTGGTTGTTGCAACCCTTCAGTTTCCTTCTCATTTTCACAGCTTTTCCACACAACTGTGTGAGATACAGTGGCCGTATGGTTTCCAGCCTTTCCCCAGTCTCTAGCCCTAGTTGATCCCTATCCCAGATCCTGTTGGAATAATGTAGCGCTTATCTCCCCACCCAGGGGAATCCTTGTGTGAAGTTGTGAGGGCTGCCCCAGCTGGCCTGTCCATCCCAGCGGCAGCTCGGGCTGGGCATACAGATTAGTCGCGTGAGCTCTGTGAACACGATAAGCATCCCGGAGCAGCAGGAGCCGTGAAACGCACGGGCACCCTCAGCCACATCAAACAGAATTGGGAGGATCAGGCAAAAAGTAAAGTGGCAAATTTAAGCAGAAATGATGTATCTAAAAATCAGTACTTTAAAAGTAAGATAAGAAGTGTAAATAGTAGGATGAAATCAATATGATCAAATAGCTTATGTACACATTCTACACAGGAAAAAGCAGAGCCTGTGAGGAAGAGAGTGAAAAAACCAGAAGCAATAAGTAAGAAAAATGTAATATCAAATTAAAATGTTCATTGGCTAGGAAGTATATGTAAAATTTCAGGGGAATAGATGAAATCTCTCAACATGCGAGGTGCGGCTTTGTTTCGTCTGGTTTCAAAGAGGCCTATGAGTGCCAAAAATACAATTTATTTTTTTGCTGTAGGAAAACCAAACTGTAACACAAATAGGCCAGCGCATAATTCAGTAATTTCTGTAGAGCAAATCTGCCATTTGAACACTTTTACGGTGGCTACGTCTCAGAATGTTAATTCTCCTTTCCTGTCAAACCGCTGAATTCGTAAGAGGAACTATGCCATCTCTAATAAAAGTCAAATTTCTTTTCTTGAGATCGTTGCTATGTCTATAATATAGATTTTCTTATGAATTGTAAATTGTATTGTTTATGAGAAGAAAAACTAGTTGTGCCTTCTAACCATGCCCTCTTGGATATCCATTCAAGTGCATAATATATGAGTAAGTGTCTCATTTGTCATTTCTTGTTTCCCTCATTTTAAAAGTTCTGCTGTTTCACACTTCAGTTCAAACGTGAAAAGAGGCAAGAAGATACCATGGTAGTTAATTATCCAGTAATCACTAATCGGATCATTTCTGAAATCCTCAAGTCTTACTACATTAATTGTGAAGATTTCTCCTGATTGTTGAATTCATTACTTCTCCTATTAATGAGCATGCAATATATAGTTTTAGATCGTTCCCTTTAAGTTAAATCTTCAGGTAAGTCAGTCTGCTAAGATAGCTGGTATTAGCGTCCCTGTCAAACGCTTGAAATTACGGGGCTTATCCTTATCATCAAACATAAAAGATGAACACACAGGCATCCGTTGATGGCCCTCTGTATTGTAAAGGAGAGAAAGTGATATTTGTGTGAGCTGGTACCTAAACTCTGGTACTGCAAATACATTAGTAGGTCTATTTTTCAAGAACTCCTGCTGTTGTGTGTTTTCAAGCTAGACCTTTAAGTGTAGAATAACCTTTCCTTTTCTTGGAACAAACTTGGCCCGCAATTTTCTCACAGTTTTCCAGCACAATCATACTCAGCTGCTTAAAGGCATAGTCTGTGCTTCACAATTTTAAATTGTGCATGAATCAAGAAATGAGCGAGTATAAAACACGCAGCACTTTTGGGCCTGGCTTTTAAAAACGGTCAGTTTCGCAAGGACTCTGGGATCATGTTTTCCTTCGTGCCCTTCCAGGGGTTATGGAAGAAGCTGCAGCATCAGGATTTGCAAGTGTAGTGGTCTGACTCGGAGTCACTTCATGCCCTGCCCCATCAGTTCTAATGGGTGCACTAGAGGAGTGAATGTGCCTTTACATAGGAGGGGTAACACCGGCTTTCCTGATCCGTCCCTACATTAATTAAGACAAGCGATGCTACTTTATTTTTCAGTTCAAAACACAGCTGCATGTTTTGATAGAAGCCTTGAATGATACGATTACTATGAATATCAAGGTCATTTACTCTTTTGATTTTCAAGTGGTCTTTGGAAACAGATGCACAGCCTTGTGCGGTATCTGTAAGTACAACAGTTCTTAGCCCATTTTTGCCTGATGTTCTCCTAAAACTTGCCTGACTCAAGGTAATGGAGTAGGCGTTAGTTAATCTCTGTGTTAAAATTACCGAGGAAAAGTTTCATAAAAATTGGCCTTTCAGTAATGGGTCTGTGGCTTCTGATGTGATTTAATTTTCCTGGGTCTGACATATTGAAAATTAAAATAGAATGACATTTTTTAAAACTGTCAGTAACCGCTGCTCAGATCAATCATTAGCAAATGAGACACCATCTCTATCAGCTAACTTTGCCTTGGCCTGCTGCAGCTTTTCCCTTCATTTCCTTTGTACTTTCACAAAGTAATGAAGTTATTAAGCTTCATCCCTCCGTTTCTGTTTGCAAAATTGATATCCTCCCCACACATTTCCTGTCATGCTCAAATGAAAGCTGAAACAGGCAGAGCATTTCTCTTTATCTTGCACTTGTGAGCATCCACGCTATTTTTAAATAATATTTATGACTGTCCGCTTATGGTTTAGTATCTCCGTACCACAGCCCTTAAGAAATGCTAATAGTCTAAGAGTCCATCATTGTTTTTCTGTCTGCATGCCCCAGAACTCATATTTAAAATCTCTTCTTCTTCTTCTGTTATAATGCTTTTTAACCAGATATCCGATAATCTTTGTTCTGAATTCATTTTAAAGATCATGCTTTGCTGCTAGATTGGGGCTCATATTCTCTGATTCGGCACAATTGCATATGTCGTCAGGATCAACAGCAGTTGCAGCACTTGTTTTAATCAACCTTTCTTAACACTAATCTTCTTGCTATCAGACAGTGGAGAATCGATTATTAGTATTCTTTTACTATGGTGCATGTTACTAAATCATACAAGAGAGCTTGTCCTCCCAAGACCGGCAACTTCTATACAATCCTTTCCTGAAATATAGTCAGCGTCCCACGCTGCTTCATGAGCCCTTCTTTTATGTTATGAGAAACCCGTTTCACATGTCTCTCATAAACTTTCACTAATTTTTTCTTGTTGGTGTCATTCTTTGTTTTTAGAGCTGGGACGTGGAATGATGTAATTCTTTCTATTGCTTTTCTCTCACAAGAAACTCTGAAACACATTTGTGTTCCCCACCGTGATTACATGGTGCATTGAGTCCAGTGACCATGACTGCATACTGTATGAGAAGCTAGATTTGAAACATTCCCTGTGCGGATTCCTAACGCTGACCCTTTCACCACTGATTTTAATTCATATAAAACACAGGCCCAGACAGTGATGGGATAAGCATTGTCATCAGCTGCTCTGGGTTGTTCAACCTGGAGAAGAGAAGGTGCTGGGGAGACCTTATTATGGCCTTTCAGTACTTAAAGAGGGCTTATAAGAAAGATGGGGACAAACTTTTTAGCAGGGCCTGTTGCGATAGGACAAGGGGCAATGGCTTTAAACTAAAAGAGGGAAGATTTAGACTAGATATAAGGAAGAAATGTTTTATGCTGAGAGTGGTGAAACAATGGCCCAGGTTGCCCATAGAGGTGGTAGATGCCCCATCCCTGCAAACATTCAAGGTCAGGTTGGATGGGGCTCTGAGCAACCTGATGTAGTCGAAGATGTCCCTGCTCATTGCAGGGGGGTCGGACTAGATGACCTTTAAAGGTCCTTTCCAAGCCAAACCATTCTGTGATTCTATGATTCCAGAACAGTTTCCCTTGTCACTACTCATCATTATTTTTGATCAAAACAGTCCAGTCATAATCTATCAACTCAAGTTTCAATGATAAAATTATTAACAACAGAAACATTGCTCCATGCTTTTACACTGTACATCTCAGGAGTTGGTTAGCTAGCAGGTAAGGGGTCTGTCAGGAAATAGGGTCCTGGGTGAGTTGTATGAAAAATGTGCCAGAGACTTTCCTTAGTGTTATTACACCTGTTGTGAACTTGGCCAAGCGAGTTTGGCTTTGTGCAACAAATAATTTCCAGTGATAGGTTTCAAGCTACTATCAATTTGCCAGTGAAATCAGTTGGTTCAGCGGGCATAGACATATCTGAGCCAAATCCAAGTAAACAGCTTGGCTGGAGCCCCATTTCACTGTTTCAAAATGCAAAGTAACCAGCAGGAATCCTGAGGAGCTAGGGGATTCAGAATTGCCTTAGTGTTCTGGTCCATAATAGTGTTGTATTTAATTCCTGCCAGAGTAACCTGACCTTAGCTTAGTTTTTCTCTCCTACCTAAGTTTGTACCTTTATCTGTCCCACCTCGTACCTGTCTAGGTTCTCCGAAAACCTGCACTACCTCAGGTACAATTTAATGGCTCCCAGATATAAAAACCTAGCCTATTCTCCTGCTAATTCTTTTCTAATTTTTCACTCTTGCAAATTCAAAAGGCACTGCTTTGATGTGGTTTAGTTGGCCTTGTCCTTTAGGAGCTTCACTTGCAGACCACCTGCCAGTTGGCCTGCTGTGTTGTGGATATGTCTAGAAGCAAGGCCTTTTTCTGACGGCAAGAGGCATATATAGATATCTCCCAGTACAGAGCCTGAGTGAGACTTAGATACCAGACTTGGCTGCGTGGTGGTTCTTATAAGTGACGGTTATACTCAATAGCTAGGGATCACTAGGCGTACAGATCTAAAATACAGATTTAGATGTTGAAAGTGTAGTTGGGAGAAGGAAAAGTAACAGGTAAGACAAACCACAGAACAAGATATTAATCCAGAAGGTACTCTTTTTTAATGGAGATTTTCTATTTTTTTTAAGTTGTTTTTCTTAATATTTCGGGATGAAAACGTTCTCCTCACTGTATGTAAAAAACATAATCTGGGAAAAACAAGTTCTCCCCTCTCTACTTTTTTTCACACTTCGCAGCTCTTATTTTTTCTTTTCCTGTTACAGTCTCACACTTCTACACAGAGTTAAAATTATGTGTAATCTGAGTAATAATTCATGTACGTTTACTGCTGTATTGTGTACAGTGTTTTATGTCAGTGATTCCCAAACTCCTTCTTACCAAGGATTCCTCTGGCATGTAAATAAACTTCCCAGGGCCTTTGTGTTCTCCACCTTTGCTCTGTCTTCTCACCCTGCTGGTGCTACCTAGCTCTTCTTACACACCTGCGGATCCCTTCCCTTTCCACTTGATTCTGATATCCCCCTTTCTTCCATTCCCCTCTGATCAGCCATCCCTCCTACCCTCAGGTTCATTTATTATTCTCCTCCCAGCCAGCTCAGAATATCTTTTCTTTTTCTTGGAGTTTCAGTGCTTTTTCCTTAAGAAGGAAACGAGGGTGTGGCAACAGTATGAGGTGTTTAAAAGTCGTGTAGATGTGGTGCTTAGAGACATGGTTTAGTGGCAGACCTGGTAGAGTAGGGTCAATGGTTGGAGTGGATGATCTTAAAGACCTTTTCCAACCTAAACGATTCTATGATTCTATGATTTTTGCTGCTTCTGTGGCTGGCCTTCTGCTTTTCCTGCACAGCCACATATTCTCCCTTTTGCTTCCTAGCAAAACTAGATTTCCTGCTGTCTGAAACAGAGGTTGCTGGTTCAGGGGATGGGTGCTGTCACAGTAGTCTCGTGGTGTCCAGCAGCTATCCGTGGGGAGCAGCAAGTATTTTCTGTCACCTTTGAATGCATCCCCGTCTCTTTGTCTGCAAGTGTTTGACATTTAACATTTGAATATATAAAATGTTTCAGCATCAGAGTACGGTGGGCTGTTGCTGATACTGTTGTCCTTTGTTCCCAGCGCCGTCCCTTTGGAAGTGTTACGATATCATTCACGGTGAATAAATATTTATCTATTTGAATCTAATGATGGTGTAATTCTATGGACCTAATCCTGAAATGTTTAGTTTTTCCATTTTCAGAAAAAATTTACACTAAAGTTAATGGCTCAAGATTCTTTGTTACTATTATAATGTCATTGAAAAAGAGAAAAAGCTTGTCAGAAGCATTCATTTTTAGATAGCAATGTATCTCTTTCTTAGATGAGGAGAATCAACCGGAAAACAAATATAATTGAGAAGATCTTTAAGCATTGCAGGCATTACACAGTGAATGGAAATGCTTTTATATAAGGGTTTGATATGACAAGTTAGAAATCATTTTCATTTCTTTTAAATTAGCATCTTACATTCCCGGAGGCTTTGTCTTGGGTTTAAAGAGCACAAAGAAGAATACTGCCCCCAGAAAAAGCTATCCTATGTAATTTCTTTCTCCTTTGCTTGCAATCAATCATTCTTTCAGTGAGGCTGGTGTTACGTGCTGCTCCTCGGTTGCAGGATACTTCTTGCCGTATGATACCCATGGCTGTAGCTCACCATAATATGATCATCCAATTTCTAGGTTTAGTCATCTGTGGCTAGGTTCTTGAACATGGTATTTTGATTTGGTTTAACGTGAAGAAGTGTGTTCTCCCTTTCCTTCGTTGTTAAATGTTTTTCAAGAAGTGTTTGTGCCTTGTCTCTGGCTTTCACGGCGTACAGCAGTGTGTGAGGAACGGAATTGCACTGCAGTACCTCACGGAGCTCCCTTGAATTGCTCCTCCTGTAAGCAGACTAGTTAGGAAGATGTGCAGAGGTCTCATTTAGGGAGTACCCGGCAATAATTTTTCTGTCTATTTTAGCCACTGTTTAGAGATTCATAGTCGCTGACCCTTTTGGTCTCAGACCTGGAACAACAGATATATCATTCAAACTGAGTCCTGTGTTGATTTTCAGGAGCTAATGTTAATCATTTGAAGTTGATGCTTTTAGTAAGAAGTTCACTATTTTTGAGACTCTTTTTGTTCTATAAAAAGGATTTCTCTCGTTCTGGCCAAAACAAGAGAAAATTAGCACAAGGTAATTGTGTAGGTCAATGACAAGGATGTTAACCTGGCCATGGAGAAATGCCAGATCACCAGAAATGCTGAGTTAGAGCTATTGCTCGTGAATATCTTCTACCCCATGGAATCTCTTGCTATTAAAACTTGTTTTGTTCTGTGGACCAGTTGACGACAGAGTCGAGGTTAAGGAAGCTGACTGTAATCCATCCGTTTGGGCATTATCTGGCACATTGGAAAACCAACTGTGTGTTCCAGCCCCACAGGCATAAAGCTTTCTGTTAGAAAGGCAGGAGTGAATTATGGATGACTCAAACACAGTACAGAAAATTACATTAGCATATGTTACACAGAGAGGGTTAAGTCTAATTACAGTAGCAGTACACAGAAAAGTATAGATGGGTAGAAAAACAACGGGCCAAAGGCCTGCTGAGTAACCTCGGTGTGCTTGGAGAAACCGATTCCAGGCTTCCTTCGGTTTGTATAGTCTGAATATTTGCCTGGCACGCTTTTTTTTGCCAAAGCCCAGTATGTAGCACAGATGTGGGGTTAATGATCGATTCATATTAAGCCTCGGATGAACTCTAGCATCAGACAATTCAGATCTGATATGCCCACAAATGCTCACAGACTGAATAAAAACCCTTTGCTTCCTTCACATGATAATTTTTCAGGCTCTCGGTGGTTGCAAGTTGGAATTGTAGGGGTGATCAACCAAGTTGCCACAACTACACATTGGCCAGGGGACTAAGGGGTGGAAAATAAATACAGGAGGCTAGGGTATTTTTGGAACCATGGTAGAAAGGTATCTTAGTGCATTTCTCAGTCTAGAATATGTATAGCTGCTGCCCATCCAGCAGAGACTTCATCTGAAATTGAAACACCTCAGACTTCTTGAGATATTTTTTAAGGACATATTTTAGGTCCTTTTAAAAAGTCTTCAGCTTTTAGTTTAAGCTTCAGATAAGTCGATTCAACCATCTCTGAGTACATTATGTCCCTCCACTACCTACTGCTTTTTGGTGTAACAGGAATATTCACCAACCCTTTCTTTGGAAACTGAAAGCCATTTTGACAGCAGCAATACAACTTTCAACTACTGACTAAATCTAAAATGAGGGACTTACATGTTATGGCAATTAGCCAGCAATGCTGGTGATGTAATCATGTAAACTTGCTACACTCCTGCTTTTCTAAAAGTTCTTATCAGCATATTAGAGGAAGCTGGTGTCTTTGTGTGTCTTTGTTCTATAAATGCTCTAGTGTCTGGGTGAATTTGTTGAACTTACGGTCTTTCCTGTCTCCACTTCCCTAAACTCTCTCTGTTTTTCTTATAATCCCTCAGAAAAAATAGTTCCAGTCTTATCAGTGCTTAACCTTGTGTTTTGTTACTTGTTAGCTAGCCTTGTGTTTTGTATTTTAATACCAAGAATACCTCTTAAACTGCATGACTGCATGACTCTCACTCACCCTGTGTTTGTATTTGCCAGAGCGCTTCTATTGTTTCAACATCCTCCTTATACAAGCGTGTTTCCTGGTTTCTTTATATTTATACTGGAAGAAAGTTACTTGTGAGCTTTAAGATGATAGAAATCTTCCTCTCCTGTCTTTCCTTCTCTCCCCACCTCACAGCCACTGTAATGCATTAGTGGAGTGATTCCGTGAATATCAAGCGTAGAAGTGGTAGGGTTCAGCTCTTGTGTTTCCTCCCCACAGTAATCCAGCTCTATACATTCTCTATACGTTAGTCTTGCTGAAATGTATTGCTTACTGGGGGAGCGAGAGCTGCGTGCACTGTAGGGCTCCAGGTTCTGTCCCAGCCCTACTCAGACTCCTTTGTGTATACAGTTCATATAGTTACTATTCATTCTATAAATTAGTCTGCTATATTCTTTTAACAATGGAAACTAAATCCATCATGCCAAAATCAAATCAATGTCATCCGTATCAGTCACCAGGGGTCTCTTGATCTCTTTCTAGCAAGGATTTTGTTATTCAGACATTCCCCGCAAGCTGTCAAATGGTCCAACTCAATAACAACTAATAAAGCAAGCACCCCTTAAAAATTTCCCCAGGGAATCTTTTTAAATTGAACAGGGAGTAATAAATCTTGTAGTGTCAATAATGGTGAAAATGTTAATTCGGTTGACTTGACTATGTTCTTCCTCAAGTGAAATTCCAAATGCTGTTCTGGGAAGATGGCTGCTACTTGAATTCCCTCTGTTGCTCTCTGCCTGCGGTACCAGTTTCAAGTCTATGGCCAGGGCTCTCTGAGATGGGCGGTATAACACAAGAATGTTCTGGTGATCTGGTTGCTTTCTCAACCTTTTAAATCTCAGCTATACTGATTTTAGTGATGCCCTTAAATGTAAGTTGGATGACAGGGATGAATGTGCTGATAAGACTTTCTCGGATTGCTAACTGATACAGTCCCTAGCACGTAGCAGAAATCTGTCCATCTGCTAAGCATAGCACAATTCTGATCCACTATACCGCACAAAGCTGGTTTAACACTCGTATCAATAACATAATTTGCTTTATTATACAAACTGGGTAGAAAAGGGGTTTTATGGTGTAAATTTAGTCTGTTAAGGGCATTTCTGTGAATAAATTGTACTAGATGTTCTTTTCATCCTTTTTAGCACAGATTTTTTTCACAGATGTCATTTTTGGGCATTAGACAATTTTTTTTTCCTCCTGCTGTTGTGAAAGGAGAACTGCAAGTACTGACATTAAACATTTGGGGAAATTTGTTCTGTTCTTTTTATAATAAGCGAAAGCAGTCCTGCCAGAACTTAGACCTTCCAATGACTTAAATTTCTATTTTATTGTGTTATTTCTTAGGTACTTGATATTGTCCTAAGGAAAATAATTAAGGGACTATTTCTAAAGTCCCAATTGCATACTCACTCCGTATAATCATGCTTTTATTTTTTTCATATTTAAAAAAAAATTATATCTGCAGTGGAAACAAAATGGCAACTTTAGGCATGACTACTAAAATATGTATTTTCAATATAAATTTGTGACATGAGATAACAAGTGCTAAAAATTTCTCATTATGAGATGTTGATTTCTGGGCTTTGGTTGGGCACCAGAGCAGCCTAGAGATAGTACGGTTAAGGACCTACATGGCCGCTTTGAGGTTCTTATTTGTATTTTTAAAAACTGATTTATTCCTTCCATCCTGCTAAATTTAGGAAGTTTTCCTTTTCTTAGCTGCTTAATCCACTTCAGGGTTTGTTTAAGCTCTTTGGGGGTGGCATAGGAAAGTATTTAGTTTGCATCCCAGGTAGGCAAGGAGACCTAATGGTCTTTAGCTGTCAGCTTCAATAATCAAGAACCAGCCCTGCACTCACCGTGACGCAGACCTGCCCTCTGTGTCGCATGGGAGCCGGGCTCCCTGCCACCTCCGGACCGCTGCACTTCCTTTCCTTTCCCTTTATAAATGCAGAAAAGAAGAGAAACCTGAGAGTTGGGAGGAATGTTGAAGCAGGAGGACCCAGAAGACACAAGACAAACTTGCCAGGGCTGAGGACACCACCAGCTCTGCCTGCCCCTGCCCTGCTTGGCCATGGGCCTCACCGAGATGAGCCTGGCTGATGTCCCAACCTGGCCTTGGCCCATCCCCATGGAAGTGCCTGATGCCCAGGGCTAGGGCCACCCCAGCTTCCAGGCCCTCCAGGTCGTTTGGGGTCCCCATCACGCACCCTGAGTGCAGCCGTGCAGATAAAGCAGGCGTTACTTAAAATCCTCTCCTCGTGGGCAGGAAACTCGAGCAAGAAAACGGTGTCCATCTGCATGAGCACGGGCAGAGCCTGGATGCTACCCCAGATCTCTCACGTACGGGCGAAGGTCGCTCTTCCTCACAGATTATCTGTCATGGTTAGCATGGGCATCTGTTGTCGCGCACATGGTGCCAGGCAAGCTGCTTTGGTGAGTGACTCTGGAAATCGCAGCGCATACACAAACATATGAAATTGTGCATGTACAAAGTGAAAATACAGTATTTCAAAATACACATAGATAAAGCATCCTGGTTTGAGGTAAAACAGGACCAATTTTCTGTTCAGTAGTTCTACTTTTCAGTTAAACCTCTTCTAACTCACTGAACTCTCTGAAGTTAACAGCATATTTTTAAGACAATAGGCTGCTCCCAGAGTGATCAGACCCATGTTTATAGTTGATGCCAAGGAATGGGATGCAGAGAGGCTCTTGCTTATCCTTATTGCTGTAACACCCAAGGGCAGCCAACTTTGGTATTTGCCCCCTTGGAGGGTGGGAAGCGGAAAAGCGTAGAGGGGTGGCACCTGCGGGGAGGAGCGGACAGGACAGGTGACCCAAACCTGACCAACAGGGTATTCCATCCCATCTGCCTCATGCTCGGTATAAAAGCTGAGGGATCAAAGGGTCAGGGCTCTTTCTTCAATGGCTGGTGTCCGAGGAGGACTCTGTCTGTTTGTCTGCCTTTGATCCTGATCCTGAATCCAGATCTGGAATCCAGTTCCCATCCATCACTGAGTCCAGTCTGGGACTTTCCCACTGGCTATTGGTGATGTGATTGTTCTCCTGGGAGCTGGATACTGGTTGTGCATATATTTCATTATTTTCTTTTTTTTGGATATTAATCTCTTTTCTGTTTATTATTTTATTATTAATATTTCATTAAAGTAGTTTAGTTTCTTTTAAACTCCTAAGTCTCTTTCTCTCTCTTCCTCCGCTCCCTGAAGGGAGATGCTCTCCCTGCTCTGCAGGCAGCGGGGTCAGGGAGCATCCCTCCTTCCTTTCAGTGCCCAGTCCGGCCCAAACCACCACAAAAAGTTAAAACTAGTTTTACCGCAGGTGAACCTTACGAA
>VFFE01007173.1:105284-200214 GCA_008921705.1 Burhinus oedicnemus | reverse complement strand
GCCCGCGCTGAGCGAGGCCGCCGCTTCCCGCCGGACTCCGCGTCTCCCCCGCCACCCGGCGGGGCCCGTTTGGGGTGGTGGGGGGGTGTGGGGGGTGATTAACGTTGCCCCTTAATTGGCAGGCGTCGGGTTGAAGGTGGCTCGTAAGATTAATTGTTGGTACCGCGCGCATACGGCTCACGCTTTGCAGGGTAAAACTAGACACTCCTTTTCGTTTTAAAATATTTTAAAGGCCTGAGGTGGCTCGAGGGTGATGAGTAATTCTAATTCCAACAGAAAGCCTCGGATCTTGCTACATTTCTCAGACTGAGAAGGGAAATGGTTAGAAAGAGCAAACCAGTACAGGTTAGAGACTGACCTGCTGGAAAGCAGCTCTGCAGAGGGGGACCTGGGAGTCCTGGTGGACACCACATTGCCCATGAGCCAGCAATGTGCCCTTGTGGCCAAGAAGGCCAATGGCATCCTGGGGTGCATCAAGAAGAGTGTGGCCAGCAGGTGAGGGAGGTCATCCTCCCCCTCTACTCTGCCCTGGTGAGGCCACATCTGGAGTACTGTGTCCAGTTCTGGGCTCCCCAGTTCAAGAAAGATGAGGAACTACTGGAGAGAGTCCAGCGGAGAGCTACGAAGTTGATCAAGGGAATGGAGCATCTCTCTTACGAGGAAAGGCTGAACGACCTGGGTCTGTAGCCTGGAGAAGAGAAGACCGAGAGGGGATCTCATCAGTGCTTATCAATATCTAAAGGGTGGGTGTCAAGGGGACGGGGCCAGAGTCTTTTCAGTGGTGCCCAGCGACAGGACAAGGGGCAACGGGCACAAACTGGGACGCAGGAAATTCTGTCTCAACATGAAGAAAAACTTCTTTCCTTTGAGGGTGACAGAGCACCGGAACAGGCTGCCCAGAGAGGTGGTGGAGTCTCCTTCTCTGGAGATATTCAAAACCCACCTGGCTGCGTTCCTGTCCAACCTGCTCTAGGTGACCCTGCTTTGGCAGGGGGATTGGACTAGATGATCTCCAAAGGTCCCTTCCCACCCCTACCATTCTGTGACTCCATGATTCCGTGATTCTGTGAACACTGACCATCGTATACAGAGCAAGTTCGTTTCCAGAAGAGGCCATGAAAAACGTCGGAGCTCTGTGCAGTGTTGCTTGGTGGCCTCGTTTATTTATATTTGCACCAGAGAACTCCAGAGCCTCAGTCGTGAAGTGAGACTGCCTGCTGCTCGGTGTGGCATAACAAAAATCCCCAGAAGAACAAGATGGTCTCCGCTGCGGAGAGCTCACCAGTATCTGCGTGCCAGGCGGGCTGTGTCCCGGGGTGAGGACCCGCTGTTGGAGAGGAGGCTGTTGCAGGTACTGTCCTGGGCGCTTTGTACTTCAGTTGGTCTCTAGGCGGCATTGACAACGTGTTGCCTTTGCACAGTGCTCCTCGGAGGTGCTAAGCTGTGATTTACCCACTGGGGATGTACAGCATTCAGGAGCTACAAGTTCTTTTCCTGTTTTATTGAAGTTTTTCTTGCTGGGGGACACCAGGCTTGAAACTTTAAACTTCTTCTGTTTAAGTCAATATAAAAATAAGTAAAACATATTGAGGTCTCCTTTACAAATACTTTATGACCATCTATAGGAATGCAGCGCTGGAGGAAAGCCCCTGCATCATTGGTTCCAGTTATCTGCTATCGCAAGCAGGTTTGTTTTATCATGTGTTTTACAAAGTAGTACCGATTGCTGCATGCTGGCAGTCGTCTTCTTTTACAGGTGTAGCAAAAGCAGAAAGAGGGAAAAAAAAATTTTCTAGAGCACTATTCTCGGCAGGAACGTTCCATATATAGTAAAGGAGAGTGTTGGGTTTCTGCTCAATTTTTTGCGACGTTGCCACCTTTAAATGAAACCAGCATTGGTTGGGATTGCTTTGCATGACAGGCTTTGTAGTGTCATGCTCCGTCTTTTGCACACAGGGTGCACGCAGAAATGTCACCAATAATAAAATATCGGCAAAACCTTGTGAGAAAGAATGTCCTAATTTTCTGGTAGCATGATGCTACAGAAGACTTCCTATTTGTCTCCGTACCATGAAATGATCAATTTGAGATTATCATCGGTTTCGGTTCCCCCACCCTCCAGCCTTCCATCTGAGACACAAACATTTTGCTGTGTACTTTCACCAAGTGATTTTCTGCAATTGAAATTTAGAGTGACCCCTGTATCTTCCAATGTAGACCACGGCAAAGAATCAGGTTTAGTTGTTCTTCTGCCATTGTAGAAGCTGGATACACATGGCGGGGGGGAAAACAGTAAAGGAAAAATATTTACTTTCAGTTGAGGGAATCTTACATCTGTGCACAGACTCTTGTCCGTACTTGATTATTTTTTTAGGCAATTTTTTGCCCTCCATTTTAATCCTATCTGAGCATTTCCCAGATGTCAAAATATGTTTATGCTTGTAATGCTCATAGTTTTCTCTTGCTTTTGGTTCTGCAGCAGAGTTTTCTCCAAGTTTTGTTGTTTCATTTTTGAGAAATCCTGCTGTGCATTTCAAAGAGGTATTTCCAGTCTTCCTCAGGCTGTTTCATGGAAATACAGCAACAGCAAAGATTACAGGCTCTGATCAGACAAAGCAAGCATGGCAAGCACCGTAATGTCAGAAAGGGCACAAGCATCGCTAAATTCCAATACTACAGCAGCTCATTGATTCGAAATATACTATGGACAACCATTTTTTTTTCACACTTGCTCTTAGGAGTATTCTTCAATAACATTTGTTTACAAGTTTAAGATCCCTTACTGTGTATTTTTATGCCTGAGTACCTTAGTGCTCAGTTTGCAAACATCGTATGCGAAGTTACTATCTTCCAAATTCAGGTATGAATACCGGTATTAGTTTATCACAATGTATGTGTTATATGAAATGGGAAAAGGTTATTGTCAACAAGTCAGATTAATGCAGTTCTCTTAGATATGGTATCTGATACCATCCGGAAACAAAATGTGAATTCACAGAAGCAAATTGGTTTCTGTGAGTCGATATATTGGTATTACTGTCTCAAGCAGATCCTTAGTGATCTGCTAGATCCTTAAATGTTATTGTGCTTTAGGGGTTTGTTTGGTTTTGGTTTTTTGGTTTTTTTTTCAGAATAATAGGTTGTTAGAGGCTTGGCACAGATGGAAATGCTGCAGCCTCTGACATGACCCTTTCAAGTTACAGACTTTAGAGGCAAAGGATCATTAATATAATTAGGCCCCTGTTGTGCAAAGCACAAAAATGAAGAAAAGGAAAGTCTGTGCTCAAATAAGTAGTCATCTGCTCCAAAACTCAGCAGATTGCTGGATGTTAGAAAATGCGTGGGGAATTTTTTTTAAAATATGTAACTGGAAAATCTTCTTGAGAAATTAAGACACTGAAGATATTTCTGGATGCAAGGAAAACGCAGCATTGAAAGGCAAGTCCCCAACAGGCGGCTCCGTGTTGAGGATGAGGAAGCAGTGAGTGGGACCATTTGTCACACAGCATGGCGAGGGAAGGAAATACGGGTTTGGGAGCACTGTTTCCCTTACCTGGCAGAAGGGGAGCGGGGCTTCTGCGCTAAGATTTTGGCAGACGACCTAGAATGGATCTGTAGAAAGGAACTAAAATTACCTTTCTTTTTCCCAGCCAGGAAGAGGTGCAAACGCATACATTGCCACCTTCTTCCTTTTATGGCAATCCCTTCCCGTGGAAATAACTATTTAAAATATTTGCCCTTGTTCTAAATATAAACATTTTCGTATTAAGCATTTGTATTTTCTGGTTTGGTTTTGATGCTCTTTGAGAAGTCTACTACAAACTGCCCACAGCTATGGAAGTGATCTTGCTCAAATTGCAAGATGGAAAAAAAATTACCCTTAACCAGCTCCAAGATGAAATAATTTCAGGTTCGGACATAAAAGTAGAGTCTGTAGAAAGTATACATAGTCTCTTTATTTGCTTGAATAACAGCAGAAAAATAGTTGCCGTTTGCAATAATTCTGTTTCTTAAAAGATAAAAAGCTTAATTTACATTGCTTATGTGCATGAGAATTGGGGAATTATGGTGTTGAGTCACTTACATTTTTAGAAGAGTTAAGCTTGTCAGTGCCTACCTCACTTTCAAAAAGGGAATTTAGGTTCCTAAGTCATCAATGTGCTTATTAAAATTTTACTATAAATGGCTTTTCCAGGTGCTCAGTGGCTTTGGAGTGCGAGTGTCTCTATGTTACATCCATATTTCTGAAAATCCTAGAAAAAAGTAAAGACGTCATTTAAGTGGACCACCTGCCTATCCTTTCCTCCAGGAAGTGCAGCTGAATTGTTTTTGATTAGATTAGATTTGATTTTAGCCTTTGAAAAAATTGCAGCATAATTGACTAAGTATTACTCGGAAGCATTTTGTACAATCAAACCTTAGCTGCTTGCCAAGGTATTTTCTAATGTGGATTTATGGCTGTCCTGAAATCTAATCTAGAAATATTCTGGACAAATATGTTCTTTATACTTCTAAAAAAGTATGCCCTATTAATAACACAAAGGTTTTTCAGTCTTTTCAAAGTCAGAAAAAGGAGACAATAAATCATGTTTTTAGATGTGGGATCAGTTTGTCACTCCTGTTCCCCATTATACTGAACTGGGAAAAATACTTGGTTCTGACAACCTGCAATTAGAGATTACAATTTGCTTCTTGTCTCAGGCGTTGGTGATTTACATGGCAAAAAAAATTATTGTTTTTATTATGTTTTGTTCTGTAGAATAACCTGACCCGTGCCCTTCTTCAGGCAACACAGAACTGAGACATTGAGGGTAGATTTTCAAGGAGATTTCTGTTGCTGCAGTACTAAGCTACATAATTCCAAACTTTTCATACCCAGAGGTCTAGACAAGTTCACAACCCAGAGATAAGTTTATAAATTCTGTCACCCAGTCCTTGGATCTAATATTTACCTAAAAAATGGATTTATAAAAGTCGGTGTACAGAAATGGCAAAGCAGCTAGGTGATGGGGAAAGGCTAGCAGCGGGGGCGGCCCAAATGTCAGTGCCTTTGGGGAGCTCCCTGTCTCTCGTGGCCCTCCTCAGCTTCTCTCTACATTTATCAAACAAATATTAATTTCCTCAAGGACTTTAATTCATTTTGCTTTTCTCCCATATGAATTGCAAGAATCTATCTCAAACTAATGGCAAATAATTTCAATTTTTCTATGCAAAGAAGAAGAGCTTCACAAGGAAAGATTGAGAACCGCTTGTCTTGTGGTTGCCAGTAGGATACTGTCCTGCTGGTAGGGTTGATAGGTCCAGGTTTTATAATGTGATGAAGCTTGCTGATCTGGATCATCCAGTACCTCAATAAATATTCTAATGACTTTATGGAGCGTTCCCCTCCTCTCTCTCATTGGGTTGAACATGCTCAGAACATATTGTTTAGGTCCTATCGGTGAGAAAGGAAGGGGAACGTCTGTGTTATGAATCATGGTGGTTTTTAAGTGTGAAGTGTCCACACACTTGTACTGGAATATGGGAATGGGAAAATAGAAAGGAATTCCAACCTCAGAGTGGTCAGAAAAGCCCTTATCCACCATTCATTGAAGAAGTGCCAATAGACATCACATATTTTTCTGGTTGGGTATTGCAGTGATAGAAGATGAAACAAAACATCAAAACAAAAAATCTTCAGATTATTTCAGACACCAAGAGAATAACAAATATATTTTTTTTCAGAAGCATCTTGCTAACTACTACTTGAAGCCTTGCTATTGCTAGAATTACTGAAACCTGATATTTTATTTAGTCAGTGAAATGACATAGTTAAGTAATTTGTTCCTTCTTACTGTGATTGTTTTTACTCCCTGGTAGTTCATGTTATTAGTTTGGTGTTATTTAAGTCTGAACTATATCTGAGTTACGCTGATTAAGGATTTGACTCAAAAACTTCAGTTGAAGTTACACAACTTAATCCATTAAGAAAAACTTAAGTTCCGTATCATTAACATAGGGGGAGAAACCACACTCCATGCCTGAGAACATTTCTTCCTTCCTTATATACTTAGTACCAGATTTCCGTGTTGGTGAGTTCCTAATTTTTTGTAGATAAAATGGAAAATCTGGATCAGATGGGTACCCTACCCTCATATTTTGGGGATCTGAGATCCAGAGTCAAACTCAAGTGCTGACCTTTTTAAATAATGCCCTCTCTAATTTTGCATGTAAGAGAAAGGGCCATCTGTTGGATATGGCTGCATATTGCACCAGTGGATATGTTTTCTGTGCTGTCTGTGGCGATTCCTGTGAAATGCTATTAAGAGCAAGAGATTACTCTGTAAAGTTTATGATGAGAGTCTTGCTGATACAAGCAGATACTTTCTATTACATTAATGTTCCATTTAAATAACAGATTGCCAGCCACAAACTTTATATATCTTATTCCCCATACAGGCACTATATGGGTCTCTGAGAATGGTTTTGTAGATTCATTTGGCACCTAATGACTTTTAATGAAAGATTTTTTTCAGCATCTCTTTGTAAGGCTTGTGATGCAATGACTTTTCGTAATGCTTCATAGAAGAGGTATTTGTAATTTTCAAAATAGTTATGAAAGTCAGATACTAGGTTTACTGAAGCATACTGCACTAGAGGGAAAAAAAAAAAAAGAAGGGAAAATGAAAGTGAATTAGGTCGGTAAACCTTGCATATAATCCAGTACAGCCTCATGACATTTCATCCTGCTCATTCTCCTGAAATATATGAGCTAAGTTGATGAGCTGTTTCTGCCGGAGAGCACAGATGCAGAGCTAGTCAAATATCCTTTCAGCTACGCACCTTATCAAAACCTATTTGACAAAATACCTAATCAAGGCCACTGATTTTTTCACAATTCCAGAAGAATGGAAGTAAGCGTGAGGAGAAATCAATTCTCCCACACGCTAATGTTGAACAGGATGCAAAACACATTTGTGTGACTGCCTGTGTTGGGCTAACCAGTATGAAGACCTGCTGCTTCTGTTACAAATCCATGCTTCATTTCTGGTTTAGAAAACATGACAGAGGTGGTGGTCATGGGGAAATTTATCCGAGCAGAGCAGTCAAGAAGGGAGGCAACATGAGGGATTTGCATCTGACTTTGGGAATCTAAACCGAAATAGCCAGCCAGCTGTTAAACAGAGAGCTAATGGCTTGCTCTTCAAATGCAAACTGTAGTTAGGGTGGTTTGCAATATTAGACCAGACTGTGAGCCAAAATAAGTTTAACTGGAAAAACTGGTGGTAATAGTTCTCTAGCACTTTATCAAAAAACTCTTCAAAGACAAGGTTTTAATATAATTAATGTATTAGATCACACATTTGTTGGTAGCAGATGGAAAGCAGCCTGTTTCTTAATCGCTTTAACTCCTGTGCTGGTGAATGAGGAGAATGCAGTACAGGAGTGAAATATTGTTTAGGAATATATGAGTTGAAATGGTCTCACTATTATCAAACTACCAGAACTAAAATTGGAAAAAACCGACAAATATTAGGGGGATACAATATTTAGATGATTATAAATCATTAGGTTTCAGGGCATATTCATCCTGAGCTTAAGCCAGAATTTTCTTATTGAGGCTGCTATTCAGAATTTTTAGTTAGAACTTCTTGTACCTCTTCCGTTTTATTCTGCGTCAAGTAACTCATATTGACCACCACCAAGGACAGAGTGTAAAACTACATGAACTGTTGGTTTGGTTCTGTAAATAATATATTTTTCCTCTTTGGCAGCAAATGCTTCCAGAGTGTATGGAGTGAAATGGGAAAAAAGACAAGTGGAAAAAAATTCTGTAGCAAGTAGCAGTTCTTCCTTTTCTATGAGATGAATTTTTCATGGAAAATTCTCATGTCTTTTTTTGTAGACCATGAGACAGCAGGTAGGTATTATTAAGATGAAATGTTTAATAGCTTCTTCCTCTATTAAGTTCCTTCGTAGCCATCTACAGTAGGTGACAGTGCCTAATGACTATTGTTCCCAGTGGAATTTTGAATCATGAATTTATCTAACATATTAACTAGTGAACCCACACTTCAGATTATACTTGCTATGCTGGACCACACTTACTTAATAAGAAACCTGAAAAGTTGTACTGCTCATGACATTTTTATTATATATTTTCCTTTTTTCAGTTCTTTCATTTTCTGTGAGCTTAAATATGCCATGAACTCATGCTTTTCCTTCTGTGTGTCAGGATCTGGACGCTGGCCATTTGACTGCTGTTGGCTTTCAGAGCGTAGCTGCAACTGATTATACTTCAGTATGTTTCTTTTCCCTCTTCTGCCAGAGTTCAGATTTACTCAGCCTTGTCCAGATACCAAGCTAAAGTAACAAGGAATTCATAACTTGGGTTTGATGGGCTTCACATTCGAGATCCAGTAATTAGATAATCCTGCGATTAAATCTCAAAAGGGATTCCACCTAGTTGAGTGCCTTATGAACTGGAAAGATTGGACAAAATGTTGTAGGAGATGTCATTTTCCTTCAGAAGATAGTCTCACCCTACCGTTTCCCTTATATGTAGTAGCCTGTAATTGCAAAAGAATTATGTTCACTTCTCTTTCCCGTCTTACGGAGTTGAGACCCACATGCCCCATTTTCTTGCCTAGTTTAGGTGTCTGCGGTTAATGGGGTATATACATGGGCAACGCTCTTCAGCCATCCTGTTGAATCTGGATTGTTGTACAGAAATGAACTCAAGATTCACTGGGCCAGTGAAGATAATAGGAGTACGAACATAGCTTCATGGGTAGGGCACTACATGATAGATGGATAGCTTGAGTTCTGCTCCAAGGATTCATATTTTATTCAATGCTGTTTCATCATCTCCCCTTTCAACTGTGTTTTAAAAGGAGAAGAATAGTCACTGCTTAGCTATTTCAAAGACAGGTCACAGACCCCTTCTTTCAGGAAAGGGCTAAAAGCTGTGGATCTGCAGTAGATAAAAGCATTTTCCTGCAAAATGTGAAGCACAGAGTAGGTCAGGGTCACATTTCAAATGCATCCTTGTGCTTAGCGTTTCTTAAAACAGCTGCTTTCAAAAAGCGCCTCCTCCTCCACTTTCCCCCACGGCACAGAATAAATTCTTGAAATACGTTTCTCAGAAGCGTGAGAAGGCCCAAGGAAAGATCGTTGACTCTACCTTTCCCTTTGTCCTCTGTCTTTCTCCCTGGTAACCATGTGAAAGGTTTACACGAGTTACTGTGGGCTAGTCATTCTGGAGGAAGAAGGCAGGAGGAGGATCCAAGGCTCCAGTGTGCCTTATCCTTGTGGCAGCAGCTGGGTGAGGATGGTCAGTCTCTCCTGCTCCTCTTCAGCCTGCCTGGCTGTGCACTGGCTGCACCACCACCGCTGGCAGATCTCTGCTTACCCGGTGAGGTAAGGTAGCAATGAAGCTGAACTGCAAGAAAACAGTTTACACAAGAAAAAGACAATTTTCCAAGGAATCTCTTTGTGAATGGGGACACAAGGCCTGAGGTTAGTGATGGGAGGCCATACGAGTCCTCTTTACAGCAAGTTTGGCAGGAGTTTAGCTTTCTTGATCTCCAGGTAGGCAATAAGAGTCCAAGATGAGAGCTGGTGTGCAAGAGGTCTTTCGCTGGAGCTTGGGCGTGCAAGAATTTTTATGCAGGATAGAAATAGACAGTCTAGATGGTTACGCTGGAGGAGGGCTGGTGAAATGGAAGATGGGTGAATAGCTAGAGCAAGCCTCAGAAGGGAAGCGTGTGAATTTGTGAGCGAGTGGACACAGAAAACAAGCTGGAGACAAGAACAAGGACCAAACTACCTTGAGAACAACCATCCTACTAGTGTTTAGCTTAGTACCACACATTTTAAACATCTTTGCATGCCCATTTTGAGGTATGTCAGCCGCTTTGTGCACTGCTTGTGGAACAGTGGCACCACATGCAGGTATCTGGAGACCTTTCAGAGAGCAAGCACAAGTTTGACAGTGGAGTGCAAGTGCTTACTCTCCTTGTTAGCCTTGGCTTTGATACCATGAAAGAGGAAAAAAAACCTCAAGGTAAACCAGAAAAAATTAGTACTCCTTAGTAGCACACATTTTCTTTGTCTGTGTGCCATCTAGTGCTGGTTGCTGTTCAACTACTCTTTACTTTCTTCAGGTTTTTGTTTTTGCTAATAC
Organism: Burhinus oedicnemus; assembly: GCA_008921705.1. NCBI lineage: Eukaryota > Metazoa > Chordata > Aves > Charadriiformes > Burhinidae > Burhinus > Burhinus oedicnemus. The sequence goes on along the minus strand of VFFE01007173.1, from coordinate 190,049 downwards.
CTTCAGGCACTGCCCAGTGCTCATCCTCCAGCCTTACAAAACCCAGTCACGGTACTTTGTACTTGTTTTATGTGATGGAGAGCAATTTTTTTCTACATGTTTTCCGAATCAGTCCTCCCAAAATTAGATATTCTGCCAGCTAGCAGAGATGATAACCTAACACATCATCTTCAACCTGATAGCAGACCTACATCTTGTAAGTAAGCAAAGATTATCCATTTAATTGACTTTGTTGGTGTGTTGGAGGGCTGTGGCTGCACTGCAAAGCAGTACCAGCAGTGTGAGAAAAGGAGTTGTAATAGTTCAACTGACATTCATGTGTGACTCTGTAGGTCATCAGGGTATTCAAATGAAAACTGAGTGACTTGAAGTGTGATAAATAAGAAGAGGTTGTTTTGTTGAGCAAATTCTGACTTCACTGTGCTTTGAGTTAGACTTTAAATAGTTACAGTGGGATAAAGTGCATGGTAACAGACAGTGAAGGGCAAAACTGCAGATTTCTTCTAATTTACTTTGTATCTCAAAATGTTTGCATTGTCACATGAAACAATGTAAGGGGATGTGATGGCATTGCAACATTTTTATGACACTACCAAAGATATTTTCTCATAAATTTTCTTCTTATATATGAAGGACCTCTGACAGAAGTGTAAATATATAAATTCAAATATTGATATAGATACAAGTACAGTGATAATGAAATCAGCTGTCGGGACTCCACTGTTTTTGAAAGCTGGTAGAACATTCTAGTGATGACAATTGAATCCTGTCAATCTTTTTGCATAGGGCTGGAGAACAGTCTGAAGTGGTATAATTTATCTAGTTGTACCATTAGAGAAGGGTGATGGAACATGCTGCAGCTGTTTGTGTGACCTGTGCTTGTTCTCCAGTTTTGCTCCCTTGTAGGCTCTTCCTCTTACGTTGGAGGTCAGGAAAGAGGAAGGACAGCGGGAAAGGAAGGTAGACATTTCTAACTTCTTAGTATAAGTGCATGGTAAAAGAAACACACAATATATAGAAACGTTTTTGTCTGAATATATTTATTTGTAGAGATTTGAATAACGTTTGAGTGTCTTGTATCCCAGTTTCCATACAGGCATAACATCTTTCAAAGTTGGCTTGATGAAGATAGCTTCACGGGTGTAAATAAAAATACATGAAATAAAATCATGTAAAATACACGGTCCTATTACTTATAGTGTGTGGATAATGACTTGAATGAGAGAACATCAGCTGTGAAATCTGCTGTGCTGGTTCATGATTTTTTTTGTGTCAGGCATTTTACCTTTTGTCAGGCCAGATTTTCCTTTTAGGGTCCTGTATTTCAAGTATTCAGTAAAGTATCATGCACTGAATCCCTTTCAGTTTTAGTTTTTCCATTTTTATTGACTTGCTTTCCTTCTATCTGATTATAATTTCTTTTTTATCAGAAAAGAAAATGCTTGGCCTCTTTTCTTATCCTAATTACTCATGGTTTTTTTTTTCTAAAATTGTAAAGGGGGGATGGGGGGAACACGCGAATTTTATGGTACTTCATGAATATTTGGCCTGAAACTCAGGTAGCAATGGCAAGATCAAAACCCGATTTTAACATATTTCCAATATATTTTCAACATGTCCTTGATCCTGTCATCTGATATTGCAGTTGTCTCCGATGAGCAGAAACATGTCATGTCATGGTTTAAATAATATATTGCCTGATCCTCTGCTTCATTTCTTTTCTGTACACAGACAAGGCACCTGAACCACTTAATTCTAGTTCAGGCTTTCAGAGGCATTATAGGACTTGTACCTCAGGTAATCTTATCTGACTCGTGGAACTGAGAGAGGAACACATCCCTTAGGTCATCTGTGTTTTCTCACAGTGAATACAGTATTGTCTTCTTATTTTGAAGAAGTTTTTTCTTTCAGGTATTACAATTGCCAAACAAAAATGCCTCTTAGCCTTCCTTTCTGAGATTATTCTGTAAATTCATGCAATTTGCAATCAGGATTTTTTCTCATATTGGGCCTAGATTTTTTTATTATGCCAAGTTTTACATTTTCTTTTGAGTAAATATAAATCCAGCCATGTATCAACAGTGATTTCCCCGTTCACCCTTCCCTTACTCTTTTCCTGAATGTGATGAAATGGCAACATTTTGGGGCATCGTTTCCTGCAATTTGGTCAGCCCCGGTGCAGATTTCACCCCGATAACTCCCTTGGCCCCTCTTAGGGCTCGCTGCTCGATTCAAGCCAGACAGACGCTTGTTTTGCACAGTTGTTTTTTTATACTGTTGAAACTGAGTCCAGCCCAGGTCTTAATTAGCAATGACATATTCCCTGAACTCTTGGTTGGTAAGCAGCAGATAAACAACTCTTGGTTGGTAAGCGGCAGATAAACAGCAGTTGCAGCATTCTTGGCTAGGAACCATGCCCTCAATGCCTATGTTGGATACGCAGGCATAGTCCCTAAGCTGCTTATGCTCATGTCCATCTGCTGAGATGGCAAAATGCCTTCTCACAAGTTGTTTGGACTCTTGCCTTGAGGGCAGAGGTGCCAGGCAATGATCAGCAGCCTGCATGACAATGCAAGCGTCATTTCTTCTAAAAGAGCAGCTCCTTTAAGCAATTACTGTATTACAGGCTGCTACCATGGGCCTCTTAGAGCATGATTACACCTGTTGAAAATTATGTGCCAAGAAAAGAATACGTGAACCATGCCGGAGAGCAGTCCAACCAGCGTGGCATCATTTTTAGCTGCCAAGGAGACAGGTTGCATTGCCGCAGGGGTACAAAAACTCATCAGTAGTTCTCAGGGTGTCAAAAAGATCTCAGCAGGCCAAAACTGCCTGGAGGCATATCTGAAACAGACAGTACAACGGCCCCAAGTTGCAACTGAAGCAAAATAACAGTAATAGAACCTGTGTGAGAGCTTTTCTCACAGAATCAGTAATTAAATCAAGAAAAAACAAGATAGCCTTGTGTTACCCTCTTCAAAGAAAAAGACCCTGACCTTATTCTTCCTGCTGAATAAACACCTGTGATATGGGCTATAAAGGCAAAGATACAGTAGGAAAAGAAGGTAAAATTCATTTTTCATAGGCATAATTAGGTAATCCTACAGAGTGGTGGGACTCAGTGTAGCAGTAGTAAACTACTTTGCTAGCAGAAAAATCAAAGGACAAGGAGGAAATTCTGAACGTTGTTCTATGCAGGTGCAATAGAGGGGTAAGCACTGAACAAGCCTGGTGGAAAGCAAATCCATTTTCAGTCTGTTTTGTCCCAGAAGTCCTGATCTGCCCCTCCAGGGCAGTACCTGCATGACAGGAGGAGCAATTCTGTCAGCTAGGGTTACTAAACCCACTTCTCTTGTGTCTTGAGATGTTTTTAGATCACCACAAGCCACTTGTTTTGGGAAGGGGAAGCCGCTTGTTTTGGGAAGGGGTCCAGAAGCAGCTTGTGACCCGTTCTGCCAACCTCATGTTATCCAGAGGTCAGATCTTCAAAATATGAGCTAGGATTTTTTTGACCAAAACTATTTTTGGGGAAATGAAGTTTCAACAACTTTTATAAGCATTGTTCCAGTTAGCTCATGTCAAAAATGAAAAGCTGTTATAAAAAATATTTCGGTAGATTTAAAATTTAAAATTACTTTTTTGTTTAACTGAATGATCAGAATGTTTTTCTTTATTTTTAAACCGTGTTGCAAAACATTTTAAATTGAACAGATTTTGGCCTGGCTAGTAATTTTTAGAATTTTAATTGTTTGGGAAGTTCATGAAATATTCATCTGAGAGAGACTTGAAACAACACTTCATTTTTATTTTTCTTACCCAGCAGAGAACTAAAAATCAGCTGTATCCGTACTGCTCAGCATTAGCCTCAAGGTAATTTTAAATCTCCTTTGAGCTGCCGGAGTGGACAAAAGGACTTGTGAAAGCCTCTGTGTGTTTCCAAGGAAGTACAATGAGCTGAAAGGCTGTTAGCAGTCTGCTCTGGTTTATATGCAGCTGTCACATTCTGTGTCAGGTCTCATTGCGATCAGAATTCTGCTATTAAATTCATTAGGACCAAGATTTGCCCTAAGCCCCGGCTGATGGCTGTGTACACCACTGGAGTTATTCTGTTTTCCGCCAGCTGATCATTTTGACTGCCAGATTAAGAGATTTTGGCAGACTGGTGAACAAAGGCTGTTGATTCCTTATTATGGGAAAGTTTGGGGTTTGAGATAGGTAATAGTATGCCTTTGGATTTGTACTGTACAGCTGTATTCAGAAACTAGTCTCTTGCGTGCTGACTCACGATAAATGCCAGAACCCTGGATCTTTGACACATGCAGTTAACATGGTAAATGGCAAAAAAAGCCTGTGAACATGTAGATAATGTAATTTAAACATAGATTGGACTTTGTGTGAACCTTTCCCTCTAATTGGAAAGAAATACAAAATGACCTCCATAACAAAAGAATATTGAACACCATGTAAATAACCCATTGCATTTCTTCTGCGTGCTGTCCAAAAGACTCTGGATTGGTATTTCAACATCATGTCATAGTTTCATTGACTGCAGAACTAGCTTATGTATTCATCAGGAAGCATCTTAGTCTGGAACTGTTCCGGCTGGAAAGTAGAATTTACCTTACTCAATACACAATTTTACAGTATGTGCATCTAAAATTATTGTGAGAAAAACAACATGAATAATTGCAGCTCTATAGTGAAATGATATCTAGTGGCTTTATTCTGCCCTTGGGATCTGTATGTATCAGTCTCACAGAAAGCAATATATTTTTTTTTATATATAGACCTAAGGATAATGTTTGGTTAATGATGTTTTATTCTTACACAAGATATATATTCCTGCAGGTTTTTTGGCTGCCCATGTCTTAAACCAGTACAGCTGACACAGAAGTTATGTGCTGATCTCTGTGCCAGTCTCTCAGTAACGACGCTGGTACACAAGGAGTCATTGCTCGTATGGCTAGCACCAGTATTCTTCTGTTCCTCTTGGGTAGTCGAAAACAGAAGGACATTATTGTACTTTGAAAAACCTGAATCTGATCCAAAAGATAACCTTGGGGAAGGAGAAAACCCTTCAGATTCTTCATTCTACAATTTTCTGTGTTAAAATCCTATGCAACTTTCATTGAAGGCAACAAGACCAATTGCATTGGTTACAGTGGGAAGAATATCAGGCTTTGGCCTTTCTACTGAGATCGACCAAAGGTATAATTTAAGGGTGACTGTGGTGATGTGAGGTACTTATGATCTACTAAAATTTCAGAAAAACATAAAAATTAAAACAGCAGCCATTGTCACATCCATCCAGCGCAGTATCTTATCTCTGACAGTAGCCAGTAGTGGGTGTCCAGGGGAGAGTATAAAGACAAGGCAGATGGTGATACTTCACAGGATTTTCTCCAATATTAAAGGAGAAACTCAAACTCCAGTGACACAGAACACGGAGAGTCAAAAGAGTAACTATTTTCCATCTCTCATCTCCTAGTTTGAGTTGGAAATAGCAGAACACACGACAGCTCCGTATTCCATTACCACTAGCAGCTCGTTCAAAGCCTGAGCCAGGGTAAAATTATGTGCAAGGCATGTATCACGCTCTACATTGTGTGAAAAGACTGTACTGAAATGCTTTAAGATTTAGGAGGAAACTGGATGCGGATTAGAAGGCCTTTTAAACCAACAAACAGAAACATTCCCTGGGTGCCTACAATACTTTTCAAATACGCCTGACAATGAATTCCTCCTAAGTTCATATTTGTGTTTGGTTTAGTGTATGAAATTCTGATTTCATACAGTAATGAAAGGCTGCATTCCAGCATTTTACCCTGAAGAAAAATATTTGCCATTTAAAAGAGTATTGGTAAAACTTTACTTCCTCATGTTTTTAAGGATCCCTTGCTAATTAATAAGCTCCGTTAGAAGAAGATTTAGTCCTTTTAAAATTAAAGCTAATATCAAGACCTCTCTTGTTTGCTAGCTTCTCTGTAATTTACTTTTCACCATTAGGACTCAGAATGAGACAGACATTATAAGCCTTCTCTTGAGTCACAGAGCCTTTTAGCAGTAAAGAAAGCTGAAAGCAAAGAATGTGAGAAACTGATGGCTTCTCAGTGTAAGTAAGAGAAATGGAGAGGAGGGAGGAATGTAAAGGATGATGTTTCAGCATTGATGATACTAATCACTCAGTCCTGACTTCCCTGCTGGGCTGAGCAAGTTGTTGAATTAAGCAAGTGCAGGTCACCCCAAAAATGGCACAGGGGAGAAGCCAACAATACCTCTTTTTTAGTCTGTAGGACACAGATGGAATTTAGATGCCCAGGGCTAGGAAGCATTTTCCAGTACCATTAAAGCCCTAAAAATACCTACTTTCTGAAGTGTAACATTCGTGAGGTTTTTGAACATAAACACTAACATGTTTGCAGAAATCAAAGAGAGAGGTGGATGCCTGGAACGCCTGCCTGTGATCCAAAAGCAAGGTGCAAAGGTTCTCCAATTCTGTCTAAGTCCCTGAGTGGCATGCATAAGTGTCCTTCAGGTACAAGGCTTGCTTCAAGATTGACATACAATTTACCACTTTCTGTCAGAGGGGAACTGTGTGCTTTACCGGAATTTGAAGCTTGCTCACAGTACGGTTTCTGTTTTCTTTAGCTGGCGACTGGGCAATTTAAAATACACAGGCAACTGTGTGAACAAAATGCAAGCCTTTTGATTTTCTTCCTAGCTGACTGACCTGTCTCCTAGTCTACATTTGTTTTGGTCCTCTGAAACTTGAATTTGTTGCCTTACAGTAGTTCATCTTCTATGGAAGGGATCAAGTATGTCTTTTTTCTTCTTACTGCATTAGCCAGTGATTATGTACTCTGTGTGGCAGTAAGATATTGACTGAAGTCCCTCCTGTTGAAGTGGTAAGCGTACTCAGGTTTCTTGTCTCCTGGATAAATGCTTTATGTTATTATTCAATAACTGAGGTCCAGCATACTTTAAGTGTGCTTTTTGATGAAGTTGACTGTATGAAAATTGTAACTTTAGGATTTGAATTACCTTGGATTCAGTGACTTAGGGTATGTCTACATGAACGACTTAACTCAGGAGTGTGTTTTTAAAGCAAATTCCCCAATGATCTCTCCTTTTACCATGTTTTAGCGGCCAGTCCACCCCAAACCATGACACCATGCTATGTTTTGTACCATGGGGTAATCTCTGAACACACAGATTGGTTCCCTTTCCAGTGAAATTAAAGTGGTAGATATATTCAAGAATTGCACATAACATACTGCAGTCATTAATGTGTATTCAGGTTAGAGTTCCTCTGAAATAAAACTCTTGAAACTTGTATGGTGTGGCTGTCAGTTCTCCAGCAAGAATTGTTTTGCTCTACAGATATGTTCCTGTTGTGTTGCACAACTTGTAAATGCAGACATAGCCTCACACTGAGCTTTGACCCTCTTCTTTATCTCTATTGAAGAAACCTGGGGAGGAGGAAGGAAAGAAGATAAAAGCGGAAAAAAATATGGAAATAGGAAACAGATAGCACTTAAGGAGACAAAAAAGCACTGCTGACTGGGGTAGGTAAAGACATGGCTATATGACCACCTCACAGAAGATGGAGAAGAGAGAGATGTAGACAGAGAAATAGGAAGATTATTCCTTCTTTCCTTTAAATAGATTGTAAGTCCTGGTTAAATGTAATGTTTTTAGTGCACTTCAAAAGGAGAAGTGGTTAAAGCTGGTAAAAAAGATTTCCTAAAGCAGCATTCGCAGATGTGATTTGAGAACAGGAAACATTCAGCTCTCAAGGACTTTGATTAATGGGAAAACCTGATTGGGCTCTGGGATAAGAAGTATCCTCCTGGTGAACCTTATAAGCAATAGCTTGGAGTCAGCTGCAATTACTGCAAAAGCAGGCCAGAGAGCTAGCACTGAGCTTAAGTAAGTAAGTAAGTAAATAAACAAGCAAATAAATAAATAAATAGGCACCGTCGCCCCTAACTGTGCACCCTACTATATTAATAAACCAAAAATACGCTAAATGAGCCATGTTTGTAAGTAATTACAGATTTATGGCTCTTCTAACTTTATTAAGGTAAATAGGTAAAGGCAGAATAATTTTTCAAAAATACTCCTCTTAAATGTCATTAGAGAGTTTGCTTTTCACTATTCAGAAGGAATGAAAAAAGCAGTGGGACTATTGAGAAGGAAATCTGTGAGAAGTTTGTGCTGTTAGTGCAAGGATGCTTCCAGAAAGGGAGATTTTCCAGGCAATTACTGAGGAACCTGGGGAGATGTGTAAACAACTTGGGCTACTTCAGGTAAGAGCGTTATAGAACATTTTTCTAGTAGGTATCCTTACTCTACAGGCTACAGATAAGTTACATGGAAATATTCGATAATGCTGTTAGTTGTAGGCGCCGATGAAGTCAACACATAGATAGCGGGTGCTAATATCTGAAGTGTGCTTTTTGGCTGAAGCTCAAGGATCAATTTTCTGTCCCATTTGGAGGGCTGGGTGATTTACGTGAGATACTGTGTGATAAGCGTGGCCAGAATGTTTGGCGGTTCTGCCAGGAAGGAAGAACAATAGATATTTATGCTGTCTTCGTTTTCTTAAAGCAATCTCAAAAACATTGGGATTTTTTCTTGGGAAAAAAAATTTAGGGTTCTGGTAAAAATATTAGAGTAGGATATCTAGCTACACGTCTTTTCATCTTTGCAACCTTGGTATACTTGGCTTTATCATGTTTCTCTTATCCTGTGTGTCTGCCACAATTCCTCCCCAAACTTACGGACGTATTTTTGTGAGATACGACTGAGTGTGATACTTGTGCTATCAGAAAAGGAAATTATTCATATTTTTGAACAGACAACAGTACGCTAGTGTAAAAGAAAAAGAGGTGAAGATAATTGATATATCCAAAGGAAGAGTATTATGTTACAGAAGCGTATAAAAACCTACTGGATAACACTGGTAAGCTTTGTTATCTCCTTAAAAAGTAAACACAGGTGATATGCTGGATACACATAGTGTGGCTATGTTTGTGAAAATGAAAAATATAATTAGCAACAATTAAGTTGGAATAGCAGCCATCAAGACAGCATCTTCATAAGGCAAGCTAATGAAACGGTTAAGTTCTAATAAAGATTGCATACCAGACCACAAAATATAATCCCAATTGTCTAGTCTCTGAAAAGACCAAGAATGATGATATTATGAAAGAACATCTGTCAGAGGCTTAACAAGTCTGGATCCTTTTTAGTTACTCATTAAAGCCCCATAAAATCTTAGAGAGTTTAAGAAGAAAAAACAAACTAATCCTATGCAAATTAAAGCAGGGGATGCCGGTATGATGAAATTTATACCCTTTAATGCAGCAGTTACTGGTAGAATAACAAAAAGTCACCGCTTTGGGTGTTTGGGTGGAGTAGTTGAGCTTTAGGTAAAACTCGCTTAACAAATGCAGCAGAAAACTGTTGTGGGGGTTCTTCTGGACTACAGGTGTTCCTCACTCACTGTCAGACTTTTGCCAAGTTATTTAACACAGCTGTGCCCAGCCAAATGATGCACGTAGTAAAACTCAGTCTCTTAGTATTTAACTGCAGCTTTCAATTCACAGCTCTAATCAGAACTGAAACTGAATCACCCATGGTGTTTAGACTGAACGAGAACACCACTTTCTCTGACTTTTGAGAGGGACCGACAACATCCTGAATTGCAGAAGCTTTTTATCTGGAGAATGTTGTAGATGTCTGAATTGTAATTTTGTGTGAGAGCAGATTAACTTAGATAACAAGGTGATTTTTGCACTTCATCAATATTGGCCAAAAGGGGAGAAATGAAATGTGTTCTCTAGCTGTAAGACTATAGACTGTTACCCAAGGAATTAAAATTTCTGCTAGTTTGGACTGCAAAGTGAATTGTCCTCATAAGTAGTTCAGGGTGAGTGACAAATGACAATGGTAATAAATTCTTTCTTTTGCAACACACAAACCTGAAGAGAATTAATTTATTCTTAATAGAAGTGTTCAGGAAAGAAATTTTCTGAACCTTGGTTTATACTTTGAGAAATCCACTGGTTTTCATCCCATTAAGAAATACCTATGAGTCAATAATCTTCTCTCTGCATTTTGTATTAATTTAAAATAAGATTATTTGGAGGCCAATAAGTAATATCCATTTCTCATTTGGAAAATATTAGAGGACAAAAATTTAAAAACTCCTTAGGTTAGGCATTTGGTAAAGCATGAGTGATGGATTGTTATTTTTCTGTTGTTGTTGTTGTTCTTTTCCTCTGTACCCTGCAATTCTGATGCTGCATGCTTAAAGAGCAGGCAGGCAGCGCCAGAGGCAGGATGGGGCTTGGGCAGGCATGACTTGTGTGAAGGCAACAGCGAGGCAGAGTTGTGACTCTGCTGGGCAGGATTTGGTCCCAAAGTTTGACATGAATAACACTGTCAGTATTTGGTTTCAAATCTCTATTTCTAAATTACGTTCTTTCTTACAATGAAATATCCATCAGTCTAAAACCAGAGTGTAATTTGTAAGACAGTTGATGAAAAATAACACAGAAAACAATTACGTCACTGTAGCAGCCACACCAAGCAAGATAATGAGATTCCACTGAACTGGTATGAGATATGAAACGCTTTTCCATTCTTTGCTCTTGTGTTGTCTGGATACGTACCAGGAAGGAAACCCTGCAGTTGCCTGAGTCGCCTTCCCAAAGAGAATTGTAAAAGAGGAAAGGTGATCCCTTCCATTTTAAAGAAGCAGTAACTCTTCAAAGAGAAGTCTAGAGGTGCTCAAAGTTGGTCTCTTCTACCCACCTCTAGTCCCTTTCTCTGTGCTGGGGAAGCCCAGTGTTCTTACCTATGCTCCCCAGTTACAGATTTTGAGTATTTCTAGTGTCAATAATGTGGATCTCAGTTTGCTCCTAGTCCAAATTGCCTAAATGGCCTCTTGTTCCCAGACAAAGCAGCCTTCTGAGATGGAAGTGGAATGTTCTTGGAATGGTTCATTTTAGAGTCTACCTTCCTGAAGGTAGTATACACAAGAAGGGATCCATGTTGGCACTTTCTACCCTCTGCAGTCCCCCAGTGCTCTCCCAGCAGTTCTTCAGTGTATGTGTCTATGTTTTTCTGTTGTCAGAGCATTTTACACTCACCTTCATATCCACTTCATGAAAGCAGAACCCCGGATCACTGTAACACAGTCCTTACTATTTTATTTTTTTAAGGATCAGAGGTGGAGAATCCCAATATCCTACTATTACCTAGTAAGCAAGCATCACGTGGGATACTGTGTTTTGAGACTTCTAGTCTCCGTAGTTAATTTTACAGGTAGCCTGTGACTGCTCATTCACTCGTTCTGTTATGTTCATAGGGATATTTGTGTGTCCTTTAAGACAGACATATAAATCTAGGGGGTTTGCATACTGAGGGCATCTTTCCCAGCATTTGATATGGAAGAGTTACGGTTATTGTCTACAGAGAGTTTGACCACAGTGCCTTCTTTTGGAAGTCTATCATATCTTTCTACATGAGAAAATCCAATTGCTTCTTTATTCAGAGTGATGACAGCAGGAACTACCAGTGGCTGGATAATAACTGTTTATTCAATAGATGATGCTTTCCTTCTCTCTTTCTTACCCCTCTGAGATGAAGATTGGATGACAGAATTTCTTAGGGGCAAGTGGATCCTATCTATAGGTAAAAGACCATCTCCTCAGCCTGGGTTCCTAGTACTGTGAAGCACAGTAACAGTGCAATTTAAATCTCTGAAACGTTAATGTAATCCATCATTCAACCATACAAAGAATTGCCTCTTGTCTCTGCATGTGAAAAAATATCTATTCTGTCTGAAAGCCTTCTCACCCGATACAATTTCCACTTGGCCCACACCAAAAATGGAACAAGACCTTGTAGAAAACATTCTGCCAACAGCCGCTGTTTGTGACGTGAAAGGTCCAGACTGAGCAGGTTTCCTATGGAAATTTGTCACGGAAGGTGTACATCTCTGTGTGACTGTAGGTCATAAAAGTTTATGGCAGTCACATGGTTCTAGCAAGATGCTCAAGTTAATAAATTGAGTTCTTCAGATTTATCTATAAAGTTTTTAAAGGATAGTCCAATACTGAATTCCTACAAGCTAATCTTCATAAGAGCGATAAGGGTTGCGTGCAAAGAGAGAACTTGCAATGCTGAAGAGGGATGCAGACCATCAAATGTTGAGGTTACTGCTACGTTATGATCATCAAAAAACATCTGGGAGTCAAAATTACTAGAAACTAAAACAAAATCACAGAAACTAAACAGTTGTGTAGCCTCCTGCGTTCAGAAAGCCTAATACTACTTTGGGGTAAAATTCCTATGGCATTTACTGCAACACTAGGGATGTTAGGGCTACCATCTTGGCCAACTCAATCCTATTAATGAATTCTTGCCTTTATCTTTTCTGAATATTGACTTCTCAATTTTCTTTATTGTGCAGTTTTCAGTAAGTGTTTATTTACCATGTTTAACTGCTTGTTAAGCACCCGGTAGTAATCCTGGTGACGGGTGAAAGTATCTTTTAATCCCTTAGTAAACTTATGTTATGCCATATAAGATTTGATTCTTTAATGAAAAGATTTGAGAACAGTGACTTGAAGATGTTCCAGAAGAACAAATTCGATTATAATCCTTATAATTTTCTGCTTCCCTTTTAATTGCTACGTTTTAACGTAATCTCTCGGAAATCTGAGGAAAATCTGTGTGTAACAGGTTCACTCTTGATTTCCCTGCTCAGTACTCTTGCTTTCGTGTTGTAAAACGTATATCTTTATATGTACATATATAACAAACTCATTTTTTTCTCATCTTCCTTTCTAAGTCTTTGCCTCGCATCAGCCTCAGCAGAGCTCTAGGAATAATATGTATTAGGCAATTGTTGCAGTTGAATCAGCAGGGAGAGTATAACTAGGTTTAGAGGTGTGTTGGAATAGTGAATTTATATTTCTTTGTTGACAGAGTGGCAAATTAAAAGGTGTGGAGAAAATGAAATTTAGAACATATAGCAACGTTAATGTAGGTTTGGTTTGAAAAACTAAGCTATCTGAATGTTCCTTCAAGTGCCATAATTAATAGCAGCTTACCTTTATATAGCACTTTTCATCCTGAAGCACTTTCATGCATACACGCGATACATGCAGGAATTATTAGTCATCTCGGGAATGAAGAGGTGGTTGAGGGCCTTCCTGGAGCACAGAGAAGCGGAGATATTTTCATTCTGTAATTTCAGCCCTAATAAAAAAGGCTGTGACATTTTTGACTTAAAGAGAGTGCTTTTGAAAACCTGGTTCTTAATGAGGGCTCAAATTGGAAGGGTTTTGTTAATGTTTATTTTCTTATTTTGTATTTAGCTAAGTCAGCAGGGAGGAATCTCGTCCAAATATCAGTGCACAATACAGACTTCATTCTGCAGAGAACAAAGGGCTGAGTAAATTCTGTGATAAATGTTCAGGCTTATGTTTCCATAAAAACAACTAGTATTTAGCCCACAAGGTCAGAGAAAATGGACATGTGCTAACTGTATATCTTTCTGTGTGTTTTGGCTAACAAGACCGACAAACCTAACAGGAAAAAGAGGGGAGGAGAACAAAATTTACTATGCCAAAAAGTCATATCAAGTGTTAAGTACACACAGCTGTTGTATCGCTGGGAAACTTTACTGGCACTTAAGACCCAACAGTTAAGGTTTGAGAGCTGTAAGAACACAGGACTAAAGGGACAACTATGTTATTGAGTCTTGTTGTCTCTAATAGACAGAAACGGAGAAGATGTTAAGTCTAGAAAGGTCTGGTTTCTCCTCCAGTCTTCTTTGTGTACAACAAGAAACAATGTACTTACCATCACCTTAAACCGGTTAGATTTTCAGCAGGAAAATGTAAGCCTGAAAATCAGGCACAGGAGGAGAGGGAAAAAGAGAGACATTCTAGCTCCCTTGCTAGGGTTTAGCAATGACATGGAACATACTTGGTGAAATACTCTGATGGCTCTGTTGATGGCACTAGCATTTATTCAGTGCTAGTTTCAATGAAAACCTGTAAGGCTCTGTTTACTTTTGGAACAGTTTCTGGCATTTACCAAGGATTATTGTACAAAACCCTCAGCGAAACAGCGTTCTGGCAGCAGTGTTGCGTATCCCACCTCTTTCAGAAAGAATCATAAACCAGGCTCCCAAAACAAGGCATTTTGTGGCTTTTCAGACTCTTTTTATGTTCTCAGATCAACATTTGCACAAGGAACTATGAGCAAAAATATCAGATATATCAAAACAGTCGATAATCTCAAGAATTCGCGAAGCTGTATGAGTACTCTGGTTGTTAGAAGGTGACGACATAGTCTTGCAGATATACTCTGCTGCTTTTTTCTTACATGGGACCAGGAATAACATAAAGCAACACAGGCAATTTCTAGAATGATGAAAGGGAACAATAGCTTTTAATTTTATTGTGGCAAAAATCCTTGCCTTGACCTTGTCCCTGCTGAAGTTTTAGCCTGCCATTCTTCCACCTTGACTTATGCCTTCTCTGTGCTGATAATGTAACTAGTGAACTGCCAGTTCTCTCTAACCTTCTGATAGAAAAATTTCCACGAAAAAGTTTCAGGATTATTAATCCATTTTTCACTTGTAAGCTTTGTGTTGATGATTGCTGTACTCCTCCTGAGGTAGTCTTTGGCAGCCTTCTTAAAGTTTGGCAGCCTTTTTTAAAAAAAAATTAAAAAATCTGAAAAACAAATGAGTTTGTTCTTCAGGCATTTTTTTATTTCTCGCTCTCCTGAGTGTTGTTTAATTACATTATTCATCTCAGTACAAGTCATAACAGAAGATCTCTGATCTTTTAGGAGTAAACAACAACCAAGAGGCAAGTGTCTTATGTGTGCACAGATCAATGTATGTGTTAATTTGTAGCTAGCTATTTTGTCATTTGTGAGCAGAAATACCTGAAAGTATAGTCATAATGAAGATCAAGTAAGGGGAGTTTTCCTGTGCCGGAGGAACCACAGCGCATAGAAAATATCTAAGATTGATCCTTTAAATTGCCATAAATTCCATAACATTTCAGGGAAGATAATGACATCATGAAATTGGGTTAGATACAGCACTGGAAGAGATAGCAATCTTATCACTGGAGCCTGAATGGTTTTATTTGAACCCATTTATCATTCTCATTAAAATCACCGTAATGAGAAAGAATCTCGGTTCTATTTATAATCTTCCTTGTCAGTCTCTAGCACGCAGCACATAAGACAGAAGCAAAGCACAACACTGCATCTGTTTTCACTGTTGCTTGCTTACTGAAAGAAAGGAGGGAAAAGTGATGGGGCGCTGCAGTGAATGTGTGTTCGAGATCTGCGTGCGGCACGGTTCATCCATCCAAAATGGGTGGCTTTAGCACCAGGGAGATTAAATGGTGGGACCTAGGTTGATAACTGTCAAAATAAAGGGCAAAATACATGACTATATGAAGTTCCAAGCTTTCTTCACACTCCTTACTTTTTCTGAGGGTGTCACGCTGGTGTGAGAAGAGCAAAGTGGAGAGCACTGGAGGATGAAGTCTCTCCTTTACAGAAAAAGACTACAGATTGTGCCGGGTGAATGTAAAGGTTCAAATTTTGTCTGCTCGGGGACAAGCCAATTATACAGCATGATCTGAATAACTTGCTTTCCTATTCAAATAAGTTCAACCTCAACAGAATCAAATGCACCATTTTGCAGCTAGGAACAGTGAATGTAGGTCAGATTGCCAGACTGAGGGATTGCGTTCCAGACAGTGTTGCCTCTGGAAATATTGTCTCTGACTTTCAGGTCATAGTGGATAATCAAACTGCCGTGAACTCCCTGTGCAAAGCTCTAGCTATGAGAACACATGTTGAGAGGGTTTATGAAGAAAGAACTTTCCTTTGGGAATTGGGAAATGATACTACCTGGGTGTATGGCATTAGTGAAATTACTGTTGGGCTATTATGTCCAGTTCTGTTGTCCAGAAGGATGCCAAAGTTGTGGTGAAACCTAAAAAAGTAGTCTATCAAAGAGAACTTTAACAGGTGGCTTGATCACATCTGCGTATTACACGGGGAAAGACTTTAGCTGATTGCAAGTGCAGCATAATCTAATGGTTAGAAGTCGATATCAGACAAAACTCAGAAATTATGCTCACATTTGAAAATGAACTTATAAACTTAGAAAGCTGTTATAGGACCTTATTCATAGTTTGGTGATTTTTCTAGTGATTTGCAATCTTCGTTGAATCAGTGATCTTTTTGAAAATATACATTTCTTCCTTATCTAGAAACTAGCATAAAGGACAGTTAGATGTCATGCATTATGCAAGAACATAGATTATTTGAGTGCTAGTAGGTGGTCCCTCTTGTCTTCAAAATGTCTGTCATTAAATTTACTATATCTGCAAGGACCAATTGTAGGTGCAAGATGGTATAATATCATCATATAAAATCAATGCTTGTACCGACATTAAGGACTGGTGTGAAATCTTTGTGCATGAAATGGACACCTACCTATTTAAAGTGCAATGAAAATGTAGCAGTGCCTTTTCATATTAGGCCACTGAATAGCTATCTGATTGTGTGTCTAAGAACTCTTGAATAAAAGTTTTCCTGTTAAGTGCCCAGAGCTCTTGGGGAAATTGGCACAAAATGTCGTATGTGTTATAAAGACAAATAGACTGGAACATAAGATTATACTATTTTAGGCCACAGAGTAATAATAGCAGTAGGAACATGAGGAACAAAACCCCAGGAACATGACTCCGAGTCATTCAGCCAACCCAGATGAAAACTTTAAGCCAGTTGCATGTTTGCTGAGTATGACTTTGTCCAGGTTAAGAGAGTTTCCAGTTGCTGAGAAATCGGTCTTTGCTGGAGAATATCTCAGAAGACAATATATATCCTTCTGTGTGCCTTGAGTTACCTAGCGACTTCTGAGGACATGCATTTCAATGTCAATACAATGTTTGTTGCTTTGCTTTGGAAGAGATCTGCAAGAGATTATTACCTGAATGATTTCATCTAAATATAATGCAAATATCTATTTAAAATACTGTGAAGAAGTGTACTAGAAAATATTTTACCTTGCACATTTATAATTTTATTCTGTCGAGAAAGGTTCATGTGTGTGCATATAAGTGGAGGAGGACTTTTGCTGGTACCATGGCAACAATCTCTCCTTATTTTATAGAGTGAAATCCCATAGCTTTTTTCATTGTAATGGACTAATTCTGTCTTTTTTTTTTTTTCCATGAGAACAGTAGATTCTTTAGGCTCATTCTGCTCACCCCACTCTCTACCCTCTTTCTCAGTGAACATATCAGTTCCCTTCAAGTATGTCATGTAACCCTGAACAGTTTGAAAGGCCCATTTAAAAGATAGACTTAAATGAAAAGCGTTCAAAAACAAAAGCATTGAATTTCATTTGCCTCATATACCTGGATCTTGCTTTTTTGAATTTCTCCTTAAGATAATTAGTATATTAAACTATACAGAACAAAAGCAGAGGAGGCTAAACTTAGCTCTAGGTTGCTGGAAGTCAAGGGGCGAGTGCAAAGAGAACAACTTTATAGCGTATGATGTTCCTGTCACGTAAAATATTCTGTTTATTAAATAGTTTATCTAGAAATACAGAGTTATTACTCAGAGAGAGAGCCCAAATTCCAACTCCAAACAAGCTGGGACAAGCATAAAATCTGGCAATAGTACCAATAATTTCCAAGGTCTGTGGGAATAAAAATCCTCATAGAAAACAAGCAGTGGTTAGTTGCTATTCCAGCTTTCTAAAAATTTCCCCAGAATTCACCTTTGTCGAAGAGTATATATCTGAATTTCACAATACTAGGGAAATTTAGTAATGACTCAAAACTGAATTTTTCTAATAAGAATATATCCTTCCCTTCAGTTATAGGCATATTACATAATGCCATTATCATTCTTTGTATTTATACACAACTGCCTATTCCTCAACTGGAGAAATGGGCTTCTAATTTAAAATTATTCCTGCTCATGTTCCTTTACGCTTTTGCAGTCTGAATTTGAGAAAGGCAAGAAACAACTGTGTTCCTTTTGACATGACTTCTAGTATTTTGCTAATTCAGCTGCTGTATATATGTTATATACATACTTATATCCTTTCTTGGATTGAATTTCTGAATACATTACTAGATTTGATTTCCAATATAATTAGCTGCTCCACTACACTTGCAGCACTTGGCAAGTTGATGGTACAGAGAGAGGATGGGATGGCTGGAAAAGGATATTGTTGCTTTGCTAGGAGAGGCTTATACAGGATTCATTTAGACTGTGTAAGTGAAAGGCTAATCTGACTCAGGGACTTGTGTAAAGCTTAAAATTTCTTAAAATACCCCCTTATTCTTGCCAGCGGATTTGAAGTGGGAGAGAATGAACATAATATAGAGATCAGCCTGAAAAGTAAATATGGGGAGAAAGTCATTAAGAATGGATGAAGCACAGAAAACAGATGCTGAGAAATCAGCCAGCCTCATAAAAATTTCCACAGTTTACAATGAATCCTGCCTGGTAAAAGAAAAAAACATTAAAATAATATTTCCCCTGCAAATTATAAACTACGTGCATTTCTTTGAGTGAGGGCCTCAAAATTTGCTGTGGATTATAACCCAGTCCATGTGTACCTTGTGGCTGAAGGCGGCGTGTATGTTTCGGAGCCGCTGCAGTCCTGTGCAGAGAAAAGGATGCACCACTGAGGCACCAGGAAGCCTTCCACTTGGAGAGTAACAAAAGCGTTCTCTAATTAGAGTTGAAAACCTTGCTCCAAAAGGGTCATTATTTATGGTGAAAGTCACCCATGTGTAAAGGGCTGAGGCACCAAGTCCCGATGCGAAGCTTTAATGGAATTTAAGTTGTTGTATAGGCCTCATGAATTTTTGGGTAAACATATTGAGCATCTGCTGCACAAATCCAATGTCGGAGAAGGAACCAAAATGATTGAACTGAATAAAATAATGCATTCTCAGCTATTGTTCCTGATTTTCAAGTGCAGCCTTGTACAAATAAGATAACAGCCAGATATTGGCTCGAGGCCATTACCAATAATGTCTCTGTCAAAGAGAATATCTGTATAACATTGTGAAGAAATATGCTCATTTTCATTTACAAATATTAATTTCTTCCCATACATCATTGAATTTATGAAACAATGCCGTAAGTCAGCATCAAAATGTCTGTGCAAGTGATAATGCAGTATTTCTCCATTTGTAAATTACTCTATTTGGATTAAGACCTGTGCTTTCCAATTGCCTGTGACAATACACTAATTAATAGATTGAATGCCTCCTGCTTAATAAAGTATTTAAAAATGTAATGATTATATATATTTAGTCAATTCTTCTACTGCATCGTGCTTTAGCTTGATTAAAATTAATTTGAGGGAAGAAACTGAATGGGTTTTAATTATCTTGAATTGTGGCTATTACCTAGAGTATATTCTGCAACAGTAATTCACAAACAGTGACTGGAGTAAGGGCTGGGACATGGACTTTGTTGCTTCTTTCAGTGTGACCTACCGATGTTGCTTTATTTCAGGAAACAGAACTTGTTTTGATTGCTTCTTCATTTATAGTAGTGATTTTTCTCTGTCGATAAAGCTGTCAAAGAACAGATACATTCTTCTCAAAATTTGGGATTAGCAATTAATTTTTGCTATCTTCAGGTAAAAAAAAAATGAGATGCTACCCAATGGTTAGAGTTCTGTTCTGGGAATGATGCTTGTACAGATCTATTTCAGCTTGTCTGCAGACAGTTAAGTCAAGTTATTTAAGACAAAATTTTTAAACGTCTTCTGTTGCTGAGTACCTAACAAGAGACTTTCAGGATAAACAGATTTTCAGAGTTATTAAGAGTAGCCACTTGTTTACTATGGCTATGTGTGTGTCAGCAAGTGATGCGTACAGCAGGTAGCAGCTCTGTAGAACAGAGGAGCTAATGTCCCTGCTCTATGTATTTCAGGAGGATTTACTTCACACTAGCCTAATTCTGGGTCCCATGCAAGGAATGAACGTAGGTGGTTCAGTGTTGCTAGGTGTCCTCCTGGAGCACGCTTTTGGATTTATCTCCACCTGAAGAAGGACGAATTCATCCAGTCCAAAACCACACTGCAGTGAGAATGAAAAGAGCAGAAAATGGGGATGCTTAACAGATTGGCATCAAATCTGCTCTCCTGATGTACACTAAAGTGCAGAGGTGCCCTATGTGTTACATGTTTCTCACCAGTGACAAGAGTATTAGTGCAGTACAGTGTACTGCTAGCACAGAAAAAGCTGCTACCTCTTTAGGTTTAGTGGTAGAGGCTTTTATTTTGGTGCTTAAGGTCTCTTATAAGGTCGTTAGCTTAGGCAGCATAAGCTGATTTAGAATGGCAAACTATTTAAAAAACAGATAGCATTTTTATCAGACTAACTGGTAAAGTTAGAGAGCAGACACATTTTTTGGCATATAGTCCTTTACTGGGTCATTTTTGGAGATGTCAGTATTCAGCCCTAGGGACCAAGGTTTTTGGGAAGTAGTTTTCATTGTCTTAAAGTGGATCCATTGCTGCCAATTATTGCTAAAAGGCAGTGCAAAAGCACTTCAGATTGCACCCAAGGCATGAGGGAAACACTTTGAACACATGGGTCTAAACACCTTGAGACAGAAACGCTTCCTACAAAAAAGACTTTTTTTGAGCAAAATACTGTGGTTTTGAGCAGCACATTTCTGTTTTCAGAAAGAATGTGAGCAGCCAAAAATATTCTGTGTTTTTTATTATTAATAACAAATGATTACATCGCACATTTACCAAATCACCATAATTTAAATGAACGATGAATATAGTTTAATGCATCCTTCCCCTTAAAATAAACCCGCAGGTTTCTTAATCAGCAAAATATTATGTTTACCCCAGGGCTATTTTGAATAGATGTTTTTGGTGTGTCAATGCACTGTACCAACCAATCAGTGAAAACAAATGTGGTGCTGTATATATATTTTAAAGCAGAGAACACACGATTAGTATTTGCAAGTAATCCCATTCAAGAATATACAAAGAAATCGCAAGTCTCAGTTTTCCTATATAGTTGAAATTAGCACAGTCATGGCAGATGTATAAAACTGAATTGTAGCCCTGAACTACCATAAGCTTAGGGAAAAAAAGGGCATACTAAGTAGAAGCAACATAAGGAATGAAAATGAGGGAAAAATAAGGGAGTTGCATGTGGATATAAAAGAGGACTTGGGGAACCATGTCTTATAATGAGTTAAAATATAGCTAATCTTAATAATGAAACAGGTTACTGAGAAATCTGACTTGCTCACTTCCAGTACATTAAAATCAGGGTAAGAATGTGAAGTAGCAAGGAAAAACCCTCACTTCTCAGTAATAAAATAATCTGGTAAAATAGGTTGGTGACTTAGCGAATACCCTTGCATTAACGTTAGAAAAAGGCGTCTAGAGGTACAAAATGAGCACAATAGGGTTAAGATGAAGTATGCTGAATGGGTAACTCTTTAAATCTCCTGTGTCGTTTGTTGAGGTGAGTGGAATACTACTCATGTACAAAAAGCAATTTGGATTAGATGTGTGACAAAAATATAGATCAGATAGGGAAGAGTTTTGTCAGCTGAAAAATCTTTAGTGCTAATTTACCCAGAGAGATCAGCTCCCTATAAACATTGGGTTTTTTGGCAATGTTTGATTATTTTTGATCAATAACTAAACATCGTCTATACAAGTAGCAGGTTTTAAATATTTTTTAGCTAGATACTTCTAGTAAAAGTTATAATGACTGTACTTTGAGCTTCATTCAGGTTGTCTTAAGCTGGAAGGTTTGGATTTGAATGTATTTCTATTTCAGTAATCTCTGAAAACATCAAAATAGCTAAGTCTACAATCCACAATATTTCAGTGGAACGCTTCCAGTGTCCACAGTTCCTAATAGAAAATGTCATATCATGTTTGTTGTGTAAAACTTCTAAAAAACATATTGTTTGCCTTATGATATAGTTCTTAACATGGAGAAGCGCAAAGAGCATAGGCATTTATCCTGATTTTATCAGCCTCATATTTTTGAATTTTGGACTTCTGTGATCTCTATTTGCATAGTAGAAAAGATGTCTCAAAAAAGGGTTTGCCTTTGTCTGTATTAATTATCATTTAAATTACAGTAATCATGTTTTATATTAGTCAGTATACGGACACCTGAAAAAGATACTACTTTGTCTTGAGAGCTTGTATATTGGGATTTATTTCTGGGTTCAGTAAAAGCTATTACATTATCAACTTCGTGCATGCCATTCCTCATGAGAAAATAGATAATACCTTTTATTGCTGTGAGACACTCGGAGTGCTCCAAAGTATGATGCATTGAGCCAATGTGTAGTATTTTTATTACTTAAAGTGTAGGAAATCTTATATCAAAAGAAAATCTAAACTATTTCTTTGATGTTACTTTATACCAATAGTATTCACAAATAGTCCAGTACAAGATCTTTTTACCTAAAGCAGAATGGAAATTAAACAAAATGACAACAAGGCTTGGAAACAATCAGCAATGAGAACTCTGGGCTTTTTTTTTTTTAATTGTATTCTCAGTTTCATGTCTTTGTGTTCAGATATTAACAACATATCAAACTGAGGAAAATGTAGAACAAGGCCAAGAGAGTTCTGTGTATCTTTAATGACCAGAGGCTCCATTAAATTAAATAGAAGCATTATATGGAGCTAGTGGTAGATAAAAATCTAATGACTTTTGGCAATGTGCTTGTATCAGTGAAAGGAAATATGAACGCAAAGATAAGATATAAAATATTGAAGTTGATAGAATGCTGCGATCCTTTTGGGAAGCTCTGATATTACCTTTATTTATGGTGGCTCTCTGATGCTGAATAGGGATAGTACCTCAGAAATAGATACGTTTGTCTTGTCCCATGGAATTCCATTGCAGTTCTGCTGCCTTACTCAAAATTAGAAATCCCTATTTCCTTTTCTTTCCTGCACCTCTCAGCAGCCACAATAGTAAGTGAAGTTGAATATTTTAAAGGTCATGGCCCAAATTGCTACCAAACAGTGATAAAAGAAGCAACAGAAGCCTGTTTTGTCCTTTGAGCACTTGTAAACTTTTGACATTTATAGGCATCTAGCTGCAACCATGGAGAAATGACGTGGACAGAAGTGGGCCAGATCAAATCAGACAGAGACCATCTAAGCTAGGTGTAGAATATGGCTCCCAACATTTTACAAAAATATGATATGGGAATGGAGTTTTCTCAAGTGCTGGAGGAGAAAATGAAAGAAAGGATAAAGCTTGTACTTCCCTAAAACACCTATTCCATCTTCAGACCTTGCAGAATTTACAGTGGGGAAGAGAAAAAGTCTATGTGTAAAAAACAGAAAAGCCTCTCTCCCCCCCCCTCCCTTTTTTTTTTAATTGCTTTCATTAAATATTTTAGTGAGTAAGCCCAGTGGTATGAATAATCATGGAAACAATTTCAGAATTGCACAGAGCACATTAAAAGCTTGCTTAAAGCATTGCTTTGAAAAAAACTGATTCTAAAAATTATGTTCTGCTCAGAGAATGGAAGCCTATGCATAAGTTATGTGATCCGTGAATTAATGAATTGCACCGTCCAGGCCAAGAATTTCTCATGAAATGTTGATGAATCATGAGTAAAATGGAGAAAATAGCAGTCTTCATACAGACACATGTCGGTAATTTTTGTAACATTACAGACTCTCGCATGTCCTGAAATTTTGACTAAGTCGTCTTGGCCTGTATTTAGCCAGTGTGCCATGTTGTAGCAGAGAACTGTTCCTTGTGGGAGTTTCACCTTCTCACACCAGAGCTGAAATTTTTCCAGTATCTTCTGAAATTTGATCTTGCATCCTTTTGTTTTTCTTTTTAGCAGTCTCAAACACAATGCCAAGAGTATTTAGTTTTATCCACGACCACGCTACATTCTACTCCTGCTCAAACTTTTGCAGCATACAGCCTTTAAGAATAAATTTCCTATCCAATATTTTTCCCCCCACAGGCTCATTACCTTCCACTTTGCAATGCTGCAATGCATAGTGTGCCCGTGCTTCAAGTCAATTTAAGCCATTCAAAATTTTATTGCCCTCTTGCTTTGTATTGACTATTGCTCTCTCTTTTAGCCTCATTATCAAATGCAGTTGTTCTCCATGTCTGCTCCTTCGTTCTGCTGGCTAACAGTTCCAGTGGATTATGTTGTGTACAAAGGCAGTGGTCAGTTTGCTTTAACCCTTTATTTATTTTTTCCTTGGCCACTAATTTACCCGTGTTCTTCATCAACAATAATGTACTTATTAACTTCTCATTTAGTAATCTGTGGTTATTTGTCATTAATACTTTGTGAGTATAATTATATAATACTTTCTCAATTATACCATACTAGCTTGAAATACTTCTTCATGGTTCCATTCTTCTTGTCCTTTTAGTATGCCAATGCTTACAATAATTTTGCTTGCATGTTTACGGCCTCCATGATTAGTGCTTGCTATGGACATAAAGCTTGAAAGTCTGAATTGTCATGTCTTGGTTATCCAGTTGTCGTGGTTTGGGCCGGATTGGCCCAATCAGGCAGAAAGACAAAGGGTCTCTCTCCCTCCTGCTCCGCTTCGAAGGGAGTCAGGAGGCAGAGAGAGAGAGACACGTACAAGTTTAGAAGGAACTAAACTAATGAAATATTAATAATAAAAAGAAAATAATGAAATATATACAAAACTGTATCCAGCTCCCAGGAGAACAATCACATCGCCAGCAGGCACTGGGGAAGTCCCAGACTGGACTCAGTGATGGATGGGAACTGGATTCCGGATCTGGATTCAGGATCAAAGGCAGAGGAACAGACAGAGTCCCCCTCGGGCACAGGCCATTGAAGAAAGAGCCCTGACCCTTTGATCCCTCAGCTTTTATACCGAGCATGAGGCAGATGGGATGGAATACCCTGTTGGTCAGGTTTGGGTCACCTGTCCTGTCCGCTCCTCCCCGCAGGTGTGACCCCTCTATGCTTTTCTGCTTCCCACCCTCCAATGGGGCAAATACCAAAGTTGGCTGCCCTTGGGTGTTATAGCAATAAGGATAAGCAAGAGCCTCTCTGCATCCCATTCCTTGGCATCAACTATAAACATCGGTCTTAGCACTCTTGAGAGTGGACAGTTTTCTGCACAACACGCTGTTAACTTCAGTAGTTAGAAGAGGCCTAGCTAAAAAATAAAGTTACTGAACAAAATTCGTCCTGTTTTATCTCAAACCAGGACACCAGTTCTTGTACGGGTAGAAAAGAAAATGTCAGTGGAGGCTCTATAAATATGGTGGCAAAATTATTAATATTTAAGATTGAGAGGTCTGGCTAAGAAGTTATCTTCAGTAAAAGAACGTTCCTTTCTGACTAAAAGCTCACAGTCTGTGGTTGTTTCCAACTCCCCACTTCTGAGCTAAGATAATTCTGGGTGTGCCACTACTGTAGACTCCATCAAGAGCCATCTTTCCATATCATCATGTTATTTACTGTTTGATCCCTTGGCAGTTAGCAAGCTACTTAAGGAGTCCATCCCTCCCAGGATGGATACCTGGTTTTGTTAACATTGACATGATTGTTTTTCCTCACCTCTTTCTTTTCTGAAACAGTATGTAGGTTGGGTCCCTCCAATCATTTGGGAGGGAACAGGGGAGCAGAGGGGGGAGATGCTGTCTGAATGTTCTCTCGCTATGATCATAGCTAATAAAGCTTCTGTCTGACCTGTCCTAAATTGTACTTGCACTTGGGATCCCCAGATTCTCCAACATAAGAAAATGATACTTCATGATTTACTGTAGAAACTCTGCCTATAATAGTGCTAGCTGTATATAGGGGAAGATTTTGTAAGATGTATAGCTCATTTTACTTTCTTACAGAATTATTTTTGTAGAGGTGATAATACCTATCAGATTTTCTGAGTATCTCAATGAGTAATAATTTCAGGGTACTGAATTAGGTGAGATGTTGAAATACAGGTAAAAAGGAGCAGTTTAATTCCAAAATACAGAAATTACCATAACAGTAATGCTTTTTAAAAAAGTATTTATTACAAGATGTTATAGCATTAAAGATTTTTAAGGTTCTAGGTTAGCTGTCCATGCTTAGACATCTTCTCAGTTATTGACACCTGTAAGAACTGTTCTTTTCTGGCAATGTTAGCATTAATCCTAAAATTCTTCAGTGTTACAGTTGTATGTTCTGCACTGATGCTGGTTTCTTAGTAACTTTTTATTGTTCTGTGTACAAGCCTATCATCAACTATCTGTTGAATACAATTCATAAATAGTTGAAAATACATTTCAGTTTTATGGCTAGGTCAAGGATGTGCCATTGAACTGCACATCTTAATCTGATGAAATACTCTATCTACATTTATTCATTCAATCTCTGTTTTCTTTATGTTCTTAGTATTTCATGATATTCTTACATTAGTGCATTTCAGGATCAGGTTTTTTGTCAGTTCCATGCTGTATTCCAGATAGCTGTAGGACACTTAAGTGTATAAAGCTTGTATTTTGGAAAAAGTCTTCTTTATTGCTTTAGCTTCAATGGATTACAATGACTTTCACTCCAGTCTTGAATAGTTTGGTAAACTAAACTGAAAGTTGTCCTTTAAACTGTGATCTCTCTTGGTGAGGAAAGAGATGATAAGGTTGTGTTGTTTCCTGCTAATTGCGTTGTTCAGTTGTCAGTAAACTCTAGGAAGCCTAGTATAGAAACTAAGCTGAGAGAGATTAGAAATGCGGCTATGAGACTAACATTTGAATTTCTTACGGAAACTTGTAATATGCTGTGTTTAAGCAAGGAAGCCTTTGAGTGTTAGACAACACTGATAAGGAACTACGGAGCACATGATCACTTCAGGACTTCCTTCACCAATTTATTGTTATTTTGTTAGGTCTTAGCCTAAGCGCCTGCAGCTGCCACTTCATCCCAAGAATCTGGAACCTTTTCACTGAGGGCTGCATATTAAGTTACTATATGTGGTGTAGGAAATGCCATAAAAAAGTTAAAAAAAGGAATATAAAAATTGCAATTGATATAGAGAAATTATTTAGTGATGTATGTACGTAAAAACTCAGTTTGCTTCACTGGGGAAATGTTTAAAAAAAAAAAAAAGAAGGAGGAAAAGAAGATGACTTCTTGGAGTTTCACAATGCCACCAAATTATGTTTACATTGCTGGCAATAACAGTAGCCCTTATTGTGTAGATGTAGGTTCAGCCTGTTTTACCTTACCTATTCATATTATGCCAGACCATCACTTCTTACGGTATGCATGATGTTTAACTGTCATACCTGAGTTTATATAATTTGGATGAGTGCACCATAAATCACAATAACTGCATACTTCCTTTATGTCCTTGTTTAGAATATGCTCTATGTAACTGAAAGACGCCACAACTCATAGTAATGGTACAGGCCAATATTGCAGAGATCAAGAAAACTATTTGCTTAGCATTTTTAAAAATCACATTGATTATTATATAGTATGGTATATGTAATCTAAATATGGATATCTGCCTGAGGAGTGAAAGCAAGCTAGGGAAGGAGAAGTTATTACAAAAGTCAAAGTGCTTTCGAAATAATCTTCAGTGGATGGAAAGTCTCCAAAAGTACCATTCAGCAGAATGCAGACATTTCTTGAGCTCAGCAGAAACACTGAAAGCTGTTAGGCCTTTTTCTTTTTTAATTCTAATCACTTACCCTTGTGTAATGGACTTGAATTGACATTGGGGAAATGAAAGATAAATCAAATGCATTTTCTGTCTTTTCATCAAAGCAGTCCTTTGGCAAATCAAGTGTGGGTCTTCCTTGACCCGTTTCCACTTGCAAGCTGCATCTTCAGGCAATGAATTCATGCCAGTAATATTTCAATGAATGCCAAGCTGAGAATAACTGTGATATTCTGGAACACGATTAAGGACTTTCTTTGATTTCCCTTGTCTTTAACTTCACTGGAATACTGGAAAAGTACCAAACCCAAGAGCTGATACAGAGCTGACAAAGCATTGAATCACCATTTCCATCTCTATCAAATTTTAAGGATTAGGAATGACTGCTTGATTCCCTCTTCTAGAGAAAATGCAGCATCAGAAGGACATTAAGTCAAGATGGAAATTTGGAGAAGATATTTCTGTTTAAATAAATCTGTTCTGTAGGAGGGGGACATGAGGACATGGGTAATTTTCTTTCTGTGTAACAGACTGAAAAATGTCATGATGCTTCATGTTAGCTAGCAGACGAGAGCGCCGTGTTATCCTGTTTACCTGTTATAGTACAAGCAATAACACAGCGCATTTGAGTACATCTTATAGAATATGCCAAACTCTATTGACTTGATTTAAGAAGACTGGTAACAAATAGCTAAGGTTCTGACATCCAGGTTCTCTTGAATATTTACCACTTGGCGGTAGGTGCTTGCTTTTATTTGGCTTGTGTCTGTGAACTTCTGCGCAAACCAGAGTTTTATTTATTATGAATACTGGAAATTTTATGTAAATCTTTAAAGTGACTGTTTATTGGTATACTACAGGTTCAATTACTAGTTGCAAATAATAGTACAAATTCCTGATTATTACTACTTCTTTTTTTTTTTATCCCTGAAATCAGTCTCTTCTAGTAGTTATATATTCTGATCCCTGAAAGATTTTATGACTCTCTTGATGTTGAACACGTGGCTCACAAGGAACAACGTACTGGTGTCCCACTGCATTCAGACTTCTGTACTGGCCAAGTTTGCACAGATATGTCTTGAAGCAATTGAGGCCAGCCTCCACAGTCGAGCTTTACAAATCTGTCTCTCTACCTTATCTTATGTTGTACGTTTAGCCCACCCAGAAGCAGAGAACGCTCAGCCATTAACAATCTGTATTTTTAGCTCTGCAATGATTTGGTAAAATGTCTTAAAGATCAAACATATATGAAATTATTTAAAAAAAGAAGAAAAAAAAGTCTACAACATTGATAGCATAAATTCAGTTGGTATGATGTTGGGCCGTTTGCAAGCAGTTTAATTCCAGGCACGTGAAAAATAAAAATGGCCATTGGCTTGACTAACTGGTGCCTCAAAAAAGCCCAAGCAGGAGTTATGACTGCTCAGGACTTGAGTTCTTACTGTTTGCATCCTCACAGCACTGGCAACGATTGCCAGGATTTGATCTCTAACGTTGGCCCGGTTGGAAAGTGAAAGACTTTAATTAAACAGATACGTGGAAAGACCTGAATTAGGTTTTATTTTCTTTAAATGCATAGATCAGCAAGCATCATAATTTCCATAAGGCCAAGAAATTTTAAGCAAATTCTAACAATTTTTCTCATCTTTATATCAATTTTTGCATGCAAATATAATTTGAGGAAGGACAGACTTTACAATATTACAACACAACTTTAGAGCAGGGGAACCTACGAGCAAACACATACATATGAGGACTTGCTGTTTCTTTCAGAAATGAATTACGCTTTGGTATTATGTGCTATGTAAGAGTTTGAAAAACACTCTGATTTATTTCAAAAGCTACAGGGAGGCTGGACAGGGTGCTGGGCCATCTTGTCTAGACCATGGTTTTGCCAAGAAAGGTTGGACCAAATGATCCTTGAGGTCCCTTCTGATCTGGTGTTCTATGATTTACCCTTGGAAGAGCAATGCAATACTTCAAAGCATTCTTTGTGTAACTTTCTCTGTAATTTATACTGTAGGCATACTTCATATATTGACCCTGCTTCCAGAAGGCCCACCAGAGATACTTTTCAAGTTTTATGTAGGATGCCATGATCATATATTTACAGGGAAGGAGCTCAAAGACAGTTGTAAAATCAGGCTACCCGCTAGGTGGCAAAGAGAGACAGTGATTTGCAATGTATTTCTGCACATGGGAAAAAAAGGGTGAAAAGCAGCCGGCTATAGAGCCAAGTTTACAAAATCTATTGTATTTTACTGGCCTAGCCTTTTGGAGTGAGACTGAGTTTTAATAATCACACGACTCTGAAAGACCGGAAGGAGCAGATTAAGGCAGTCCAGACTAGGGAAGAAAGCTATCTGCATGTAAGGAAACGATCTAATTTCAGTTTGCCCATTTCAGTAACCTACTTGAAAGGTGTTTACTTCTCCAAATAATTTCTTACAAATTATAATGGTGTAGGGGACCATGATGCTGTGGCCTGCTCAGCTGAATTGCTGAAGCAATAAGTTCTTTTAAAAAGTAATATTTTTAACAAAGAAATTCCACTAGCCACACTATAGAATATTGGGAATATGAGCTATCTCTACTGCAGTTATTAGAGTTATCACAGAAATCCGTTGCTGGAGGTAAAGCCATATATATCCCGTGCATTTACAGCCCACACCTGTGAGGTAATTCCTTGACCTTGCAATGTCATACCCCAAGAATGTGAAGTGCAAGCTTTCATAATGAAAACAATTCAAGATTTTTGGGGGCTTTTTTTTATTATTATCATTATTTTTTACTGTTTTTCTGTACCAACTCAAGGCTCAGCTGAGGTTTCCAAGGGTTTGGATGTAAGGTGATTGTGACATAATATTTATTATAAAACAGCAGCTATATCGGCCAGTTAAAATTTGTTGTCAGCATTTTTTGTTGCACTGTTGAAATAAATTATTTTCAGGTTTATAAAGAATTGTAACTTTCCCTTGGAATTAAAGGAATGAAAGCTTCATTTTTGTAATGTAAACAAAGCCCTACTATTGATATTGTTAAAACTGTATGATTTTTTGCAAAATTCAGCTTGCATTTTGGGTGTTCTTCCTCTTTGTAAGGTAATAGTGAAGCTCAAGAAACTTCATTATAGAAAGTGGGAGAAAACCTTATATTTAGTTTCTCTGTACTTTCTATTATGAAATTCTTTTTGCTTATTCTGAAGAGCTGTAATATCTCAGTTAATTATAATAAGAACTTGAAATTTGGAAGAGCCAAATAATTCTGACACACAGCTAGTCTTTTGTTCAGAACAAAATCCCCATACTTCTCAGGAGAAATTTTGAGGTAGTAAAAAAAAAAAAAATTGTTTTGCACCTCATATATTTAAGACTATTAGGCTCATGTTTATAAACTTATGGCATAAAGAATGACAATAGAACATGATGGGAACAAATCATGGAGAAAGAGAAAACTAGTTTTAAAAGAAGATAAGGTTTCACATGAAAAGAGATCATGACGTTTGTTTTATGTCTTTTATTGTGAAGCACAGGGATAGATAGTACTTCTTACTATCTATTGAGGGAATTTCTGTGCTGGGAAGTTTAAAGACGTGTGTTTGATGAGGATCTTGGAAGAACAAAGATGAAAGTACTTTTCTTTTTCTAGGAAAAGCCTTGGTAGTTCAAGTGTAAGGAAGCTAGTAACAAGAATGGCAGAAAAGGGGAAAAAAGGACAATGGAGGTAAAGAATACGGAGGGTGGCAGTAAGACATGAAAGCTGAGATGTTTAAGTCACTAGGTCTACATATAACTTTTCAGATAAATATGAGGAGTTTGATACTGATGTGGGAAGTGTCAGAAATCCTTGAAGACATTCAGACAAGTCAAGGTGAAAGGATGCTTCGAAGGGAATGGAAGAGCTGCAATTTGAACAAAATAAGGAAAATAAGTAGCAACAGCAAGAGGCTTCAGCATTTGACACACAAAAGGGTGAAGCTAGATTACAGAATGTGTGCATGGAAGAAGAGGAAAAAAACTCCTTTTAGAACTGTCGAGGAAAAAAATTAAAATGTTTATTTGATAGAAACAGTGCTTGTGTGGGATGTAAAATTCAAGGACGAAATTTCACTGTACCTGAAGAAGAAATTGCCGGCTGAAAAACTCTCCCGTATATTATGCAGAATTAATACAATACCTTTAATCCTGTTGTGACAAAGAAAAGATGGTTTATTATAAAAAGGATTGTTTTGGAAAGGCAGTCTCAGTTTTCTTGGTAGATAAGAGAGAAAATGTTCTCTTGGCTTCCCACTGCTATCTGAGCATCCAACAAAAGTGAACTAATCAAAGAGAAACCCTAAAATAACAAGAATAAAGCTTCGGTGAAAACTGATTGTTCTGTATAAACTATAAGAAGTTGGGGTTTTTTGAGGACTAACTATAGAACACTATTAAAAATGTGTATCATCCAACTGGATTCATCATTATTAGATCCAGTAGATGAAAAAAAACCATAAGGGTACCTTGAAGAAAAGAATCTCTCCCTAACTATGAAAATATTAACTGCGTACTTCATACTTAATCAAAGTTTTCTTATGTCTGGGAAAATAATTTTTGTTCCTCTAAAAGCAAGTTCTTTGTTAATTTTACAGGCTTTTTCACCTGCTTTCACGTGGTTTGGTTATCTCATTGATGACCGCTTTGTTCAAATGTCAGTCAAGATCTGGAGGAAAAACACGTTTTTCTATAACGTGTTTCTTCAGTAAAGAAATTTAAAATGCACAGCCTATTCTTGACACTCCTCTAATGAGGAGATAATCTGAAAAAGTCCAGAAGGATACTTAGAAGCATGGTTCTGGAATTCCAGATATGCCTTGAATGCTAATTTTTCCTCAGGGTGCAGCAGCTCATTGGAGAACTAAATATTCAGGCCAACGCAGTCAACGTAACAGTATGCTTTATGGACCTTCACAAAGCACAGCTAGAGGATAAGTAACGTCCAAGTTTTTGACTGGTTGAATACTTACAGGAGTCCACCGAAATCACATTTGAATTTGACTTTACGTTTCACTTAAACTAAGTTAATTGAACTGTGTTTTAAAGTAGGTAGGCTAAGATAACTTTTCCAGATTGCCAAAGGGTACTCAGGAAAGCTAAGCATGCCAATGTCTGTGAGCTTAAGTGAATTATTACAGGAAGACATCTGATGGTACTTTCTACCTCCGATTTAGTTTTATCATATGACTAGAATGGTAACTTGCAGGGCCTCTTAAAAACTACTAGAGTGATCTAAAACTTTTCACTGAAAATGTTCAGTTGACAGAGTCCACTGATATCACGCCAGGTAATGTACAGTATTACAGACATGCTGATAAGTGTTAAAAAATATTGAATAGGGCATTTTTTAAAAACAATAAAATAATAAAGAATCCCCCAAAATCGTCCTTTCTAGGTAATATCTATGTGTCACTTAAACATCTATACTCAGCTTATGGTGGAGTTGTGGGTGTGAAAGTCCCATTGATCTCCATGGTACAAATTCTAAATACTGTTACAGATTATATATATATATGTGTGTGTAATATTATACATATATTGATAAATATTTATATTTTAAAATAGTGATGACATGCTTTCCCTTACAAGACTAACTACATAAATTGAACATCTTAAAACCTAATCTTCATCAAATGATCTTTAAAACAGCTAGCAAAAGAGCTTTCTGAATTATTAATATTGATCTTTCTATACATGTTGGAAAAGCACAGACATTTCAAGGATTAAAATCAAGCTAGTACCATGACAGTTTTGTTTGCTGAAGTTAAAGGACAGCCGTCTCACAATGGGATCTCTGGCAAAATAGTAGATGGATTGATAGAGGACTCAATTTATAAAGACTTAAATGACAACAATATAATTGAAGCACAAAATATGATAAGAAAAGGCTTTTTAGTCAGGCAGAAAAGTCCGGAAAAAACAAAAGGCTAAAATTCAAGAGAGAGAATTTTGAGAATGTTGTTCTGTGTATATTTTAAATGGTGAGGATAATTAAAAGTGGGAGCAGTTTATGAAGAGTTCTAATGTAATTTTTCATCACTGGGAAATAGTAAAATCAAGACTGGTTATATTTCTGGAAGAAAATGTCTTGTTCGAACCCAACTGTTGGACTGTGAAGCTGGAATTAGTGCATGAAAATCAGCTAGTCCTAAATGGGAGGTTAGAGTACATAATTAAAATGGGATTTTCTAGACTTAAAAGGCTGTAATGTGTGGAAGAGAAGCATTGCTGTACCTGTGAACTCAGTGAATCAATCCCCTTTGTACTCTTATAAATGTATATATAGTAAGCAACAGTTCTGGTTTCAGCCTCACATTAATTTATTTTAATGACAATTCTTTTCTGTTGGAGTGAGTTAAATGGTGAAAGTCTGTGTTTGAAGAGAATGCTCAAAATGTGTGTATGTTTGAAAAAAAGTAGCCTGGTTGTCTTTGACTTTTTATGTTTAATTTGCAGTGGGAATCCAACTTTTTTTTTTAATAGTTGGTAATAAAACATTGATCTTGTAGCGAGCTGAGCTGAATTCCATTTTGCCAAAAATGGCAATTTCAGATTTGGACTGCAAAATTATTGCTTGTAGTGGTGCAAGACGTACAATGAGCACAGCCTGACTTTCAGATCTTGGGGATTTTGTATGCTAGAGATGACATTTACAAAAATCATTTGTTTTCCAAGCCTATCGGATTTGATGTAGAGTCACTGGGGGGAGAATAAAACAGAGCCCTATGAAGTCATTTCTGACACAGTGCTTTTCTTTCTTGAAACGCATTTTAAAGCTAAAACTTTGCTTTGTTGTGCTGTTGAAGTACTACTGCTGCTCAAACGATGCTAAGCTGTTACTGTCAGAGCAATAGTCAAAGGCAAAAAGATGCCAGTGTCTGCAGCACGTGCTTAGACATCCTTCAGTCCTGGCAGCGCTGAGCAGCTCGGTGCCTTCCTCATCCCTAAGCCTTGCTGGGTTTCACAAGTCAGGCATTTCAGTGCCCACCTCAGCCATAGAAAACACTCAGTGATGTTTTGGAAAAGCTCTGCCAAAAGCCTGCCCAGAAGGCGCAGGGGTAAGAGCATTCCTGCTGCGCGTGGGAGAGCCAGTTGATTCCCCTTTGCCCAAATGGGTTGTAGCCTGTATCTCCAGTCACCCAAGAGAGTGCCTGCTCTCTTGCAGCGTAGGATGTTCTGGTTGCCTCTCAGTCTCAGGTGACTGTTCGTACCTATTACTGGCTTGTGAGTCTCTGTTTCTTTACTTATGGACTAACCCAAGTCAATTGCCCTTCCTGGATTTAAGGAAAAGAACGAAAGTTCACATGAATATATCTCCTTAAGTCCTAAAGTGGATTTGTGGCCTGCACAGCATTCGTTAACAGCACGTACAGGGCTGCAGTTGTCATTTTTTGGTCATCCTTGCACAGCGGCTGAGGTGTGTCGTGCCCTGAGTGTGCATTACCATGCTTCGCTCAAGCCCCTAATTTTGAAATCCTCGCTGTTTCCATGCGTGGTGTCAGGAGGACTAAATACTTTGCTCTAGGTTCCAGTTAGTGTAATGGCAATCCCAGCACACGAGGCCTGGTGTGAACCTAGTTCTTCAGCTTGTCTGTACTTTCATCCGATCGTCCGTTAAAAGCTGTGACCTGTCGTATAAATGCACAGCGAACGGTTTTGGAATAAACATCATAAGATACGCATTATAACCCAGCAGACCATAACAGTTGCATATAAAACATTATAGTATATCATGAAAACATTTACAACTAATTAGTTGAAAGCAATAGACTACCATAATTATCATCTACTAAATAATTAGTATTAATTACTTAGAGGATTAATTAGTTTGCTTCTGAAGTACTTTGAAGATGCAAAGGATAACTGCCACGTATCACGACCTGTGTTCCCTTACAACTGAATATACCATATTGCCTAAAATGTGTTGGTTTGTTTATGCAAAATTGTATTTCATTAGGCCAGTATGTGGCAGCATTATTGACTGGATCCGAAAGGATTTTGTTGCTATGAAACCCATTCCGAAAAGTGGCTCCTTTCTCCAATCTAAATGAGCGATCGCAGCTCTCCTGTGGGGCGATCTAAGACTCGGAGGAGAATGCAATTAAGATTCATCATGCGTAGGGAGTGAAATTCATCCCCGTGCATTGATCTGTAATATATTTTTATATGCATGCTAGCATGAAGAATCTAATTACTACATACTGAGAGCAAAATTCACCCCTGGAAGAATTAACTACAACCAGTTCAAAGGTGCTGTTCAAAAATCCCTGTAGCACTTGGGCCTCACAATGCCCCACGTTGAAGTTCCTGATTTTCTAAAGTACCAAATGCCAAGATCTCTTAATGATCTTAGTGGGAACAGTGGCTGCTTTTCAAAACCTCTGCATCCAGGGCCCTTTGAGGCATGAGGAGCATAGACAGCTTTGCCTAGGCTCTGGGTTTATCTAGCATGAAACAGAAATTTGGGTATGTGAGGTATCCATTGGCTCGGCAGTGCTTCTTGGCAGGTATGCAAGACAGTGCAGAACTAAAATAACTGCTTAATTGTGATTTTCTTTTGTATTCCATGTATATAAGAAGGCGGAATGATGGGCAACGCTGAGTTAGACCTCTGCAAAGATTTGTATGTTGACCTCTAAAAGCAGCAGTTTTCTGAAAATTGAAAATTATTTCACTTGTCCATGCTCAAATGGAAAAAAAAAAAAAAAATCTAGTAATTAAATCCTATTGTACATGATGGCAAATTTACTGCATTAATATTAAAGGATGATTAATGGAGTTATAAATCTCTAAAGCCAAGGAATGATAAGGAAAATCCTGTGATAAATCTGTAACTTCAGCAGCATTGACAGACAGCGTTATAACTGGATAGTGCAACAGTCTTGATCAGTTTATTGTCAAGAGACAGAAGCCAACTGCAGTATATTTTTAGACACGAAGGGTCAGCAAGTGACCTTCAGCTCTTTTAAATATTTTTAGAGCAATTATGTTAATACTTGTTCTTAAGCACCAAAACCCTTTATGACAGTTTCATTTATCCTTTCTAAAAGTATGTCAAAGTGCACCTTTTACATATTAACTACAGACAAGTGATGAGCTATTCAGCAGGAACTTAAACCTCAGTGAAGAAGAGGTTTAATCATCTGAATATGATGTTGATATTATAATGTCTACAATCCTTAAATATTCCCCGTTTTCTTTAATTTTTTGCTGCAGAAGATTAAAAGCACAAGGGAAGGTGTACTGCATGTGGCAGGAAATACTAAGACCCAGTGTTAACATGGCATGTTTCTAACTTCACTGGGTTATGTATCAGTTGCAACTACATATTATTTTTTTTTCCAAGTGAAAGCATACTTTTTATAACTCCGAGGAGTTCACTAAAAATGTTTCTAACCCTTTGAAGTTCCATGTGTTCTACTATACATAATTATTAAACCATGAATTTATTCTTCACTTTTTCCTAGTTTCAAGAAAAGTTCATTATTTAATCTGTAAGTTTATAAAGATCATAGACTTAGATGATGAATCACATAACATAGCTGTCAAAAAATAAA
This sequence comes from Burhinus oedicnemus, assembly GCA_008921705.1. NCBI lineage: Eukaryota > Metazoa > Chordata > Aves > Charadriiformes > Burhinidae > Burhinus > Burhinus oedicnemus. Next base: position 152,685 of record VFFE01007173.1, on the reverse strand, counting down.
TGCTGAATATCTGACAGAGAGAGTATGTGAGCAGTCACAGTATAAATTCTGTGCAGCTAAACCACGTACCACATACTTTTAAAGTAATTAATACATTAGAATCATAGAACCATAGACTGGTTTGGGTTAGAAGGGATCTTTAAAGGTGAACTAGTCCAACCCACCTGCAATGAGCAGGGACATCTTCAACTAGATCAGGTCGCTCAGATTAGCGGACAGCGGGTTTAGTTTGCAGTTTTCTCCTCAGTATAAGCGTTTGCAGTGTCTTTGTTTGAACCAGCTGTTAAAAGCATAGATGGTTGTGAAAAATTGACTGACTTGCACCTTTCTCCCCGGTTCTGCTGCCTGTTGCTCAGCTTGGCAAGAGTTTCCTTCTTCTACTCAAACAGGCTTGGATCTGGAAGGTCTTGGCCCCAGGTGAGGGGAAACAGGAAAAAACCCCTGCCAACAACTTGTTCTGACATCTGCCTCATTTTCCCACCTCTCTCCAAAAACCTGCCACGGCTAGGCTTGGGTACATCCCTACAGTGACTTAGAGGATGTAGGAAGTCTCCTTTTCATCCTGCATCCTACCACCCCCCACATACTCTGATGCAAATCTAGAAGCTGCCAGATGATTTTTAAAGAGCAGCAGATCTCTGCTCGAAGTGGTAGAAAGACTTACCCTAAAAGGAGGAGTCACAGCTGAAAGCCCTTACACATTCATAGTAGGTTCTCATGTGCCTGTTCTTGGAGCATTTCCACCATTTTGTTTCAAATGATAGACACTTGTCAAGTTCTAAGGTCTGTGTTCCAATGGAAGCAGCATCTACAGAATCAGTCTCTCTCTAATTAACACGTTTGTTGGCAGTTTCTATGGTGAGATCCAGAACTGAATAGGGCTGAAGATGAATACGTTCCATCCTTTTCAGAATAGCTGTTTCTGGCCAAGGCTGATTTGCTGTAGTGGGAAGGAAAACTGGTCCAGGTTCTGCCTCTGACATGACAATCCCCTGAGTAAAATAAATAACCTGTCTTCAAGACCATGAGTTTGATGTCATCAATAAGCACTTAATTTGCTTTTATAACAGGTAATAAAGAGGGAAACTATTTCTAGTATTAGCAAATTCCCTGCTATCTGAAGCATTACAGGTTTTTCAATGAGAGTGATAATAAAGAAACCTGGCGGACAATGGTTTTCAGAGACCGCTGCTGCTTCTGCTGAGGAGGCAAAGATATTGTATATCATATCTTTGAGTCACATAACTGCTGAATGTAAATCAACATTACTACCTCATTCATCAGCATGATGTCTTTAATTGTGGATCTGGAAGATTAATTTACAATGTCTGGAAAATGGCCCAGTTTTCAGGAGAAGCATTTGTATTAAATGATCAATGCACCAGTGGAAAAGTGATTGTACATAACTCTTGAATCTTATTTTGATCCAAGAAAAAAAGCAAAGACTATAGTCATGAATAGCAACTGTTTTTTATTCCTATAAGTTCCTGGATCCATCAAGATTACAATGGTATTATTTTTTGTTGACCGAACAAAAAAAAAGGGCAGTATGTTAAATACTAAGTTATGTTAAGAGCTGGACAGCATTGTTTTCTTTCTTGCCTAAAGTCTTACAAACCTAGAAGCTTTGTTCTTAATTACTTAACTGTTATTGAAATGTCTTTTTTTCCTTATGTGAATGCCCAATAAAACAGGACAAACATGGATCAACAGTAAGACATACTTTCTTTTGACTTCTAGTTGTAGTAACTTGGTTCTTCTACCTGGTCCTGTCCATAACTACATCTCCAGAATGTATATTTTACTGCGATTAAAGCATATAAAAATAATGACTGTGTCCACATATGTCAGGAGATGAGCATGGGAAAAGATTTTCCATATTTTTTCCCTTTTAGAAAGCAGAACAGATATCAGGATTCACCTGAAAGCCTCTTTCATATCACTGGTGTTTCTTTAGTCATCCAAACCTACTTGTTTGTCCCTCTTTCATTTCAGCCAGTCTGAAATCCCAGAAGAGCAGAGAGGAACAAAACACAATTTCCACCACATGAAATGGAAGAAGAGGGAGGAAGGAAGAGTGAAGTTGTACGAGTAAAGAGCAATGAAACCAATAATAATCAAAGATTGCACAACCTCCATTGGCTGTGAAGTTTCTTATGAAGTTGGTATAAACAGAAATGTTCTGAACTTTCTACAAGTAGACTGGAAGCCTTTTGCTGTTAGCAAGACTGTTAGTGACTATGGAGATGCAGGCATAGTTTACCGAACAATAAGGGTATATCTCTGCAATTAAGTCAGCAGGTAATAGGGTTGCTCTGGGCTTGCCTTGCTATAACCTCACAGGAGGTTCATGTAAGAGCTGTGTGGAGAACTCAGCAGCTTGGCCTTGTGAATCTTGATCTCTTACAGGAGCACAGTCCACGGAGCTACCACCATCAGCAGCACTTGCTTCTCCTCACAAAAAGGAAGGCGTTTGAATGCAGACATTAGTCTTCACAAAATAATAGTTATTTTGGGTAACAGAAGACCGTGCTGAGGAGTGTTTTCTACGCATCTGAGTCAGGAGAGGCCTTTTCTCCCTTTTCTTATGGAGACGTAATTCTACACAGTATGACCTTGTCCTGAATATTTTGCTACTATTGAGGGAAAAAAATCCCAACAGAACAGATTGGATGTATATCTATTGCCTTTTGAGAACTGGTTGCAGTGGCTGTCCTGGTGGATGGTCCTGTCCAAACTGAAACACAGGAAGTTCCACCTAAATATCAAGAAATGCTTTTTTTACTGTAACAGTGACCAAGCACTGGCACAGGTTGCCCAGGGAGGTTGTGGAGTCTCCATCCTTGGAGACAGTCGAAAGCCATCTGGACAAGGTCCTGAACAATTGGCTGTAGGTGGCCTTGCTTGAGTGGGTGGAGGGAACCAGATGACCTCTGGAGGTCCCTTCCAACCTCAGCCTTTCTGTGGTGCTGTGATATCTTCGTCTTCAAAAAACTTTGCACCTTACATGAATGTTTATACAGCAGCAACATCTTTTATTTATTTAATTTGAAGCTTGTAACTGAGAAAAAGAATATATTGTTTGTAGCTGATCCTTGCTCATTATAGTGGCTGTTAGTTATATTAAGCATGTTGTTTCAGGAGGTATGGAGTATAAAGAAACAGCAGCAGAAGAGCAATAGCTGTTTATGAGATCATCTTTCCAATTATCTCCTGGGTGTCTCCGTCAGATGGTAGTATGGTGTGACATCTTTCTCTTGGCACATTACTAAAACAGTATTTTAACATGCATTCTTCACTTTTAAGCCTTCCACTGATAGGAAGGTTCCTGTCAACAGCTTGAAAATTACTTCTTAGTGGTTTCAGAACCACTTTCATCACATACTGAACAAATGGCTCCAGAAAGATCGCACTTGGTATTGTCACCTTCAAGTTGTCGTTTCAAACGGATGGAGGATGTTAATGGTGAGGATAACATGATCCTGGTGGGCGGTAGAAAGGACAACATCTGTCTTTTTTTCCCCATTGCTTTCAAATGCTGTAAGGACAAAGGTTTTTCGGTGTTTTTCATTATGTCCCTGAAGCATATAGAAAAAGGAGTTCCAAAAAGTTTTAACTTCCAGCTTAGGTATCTATTTCAATTGACTCGCTTCCTCAAGTTGACTCAAAATTTTTCCACTTTTTGGGCACCAGAAAAGGGGCTTTATAGATACTTGCAAGGAATCCATAAGGGATGTTTGACACTGCTGAGTAACTGTTCAAAGCCTTTTAGCATAATTTTTGGGATAGAAGTAAGTCATAAAAGTCACACTGAGTTGTTGCCTGGGGAATTCTAAGTTCAGCTCTCAGGGAAACTATTTTTCAAACTTTACTGTAAATATGTTTGGATCTTAACATTAGACTGCTTATAAGATGGGAAGAGAAAAGCACAAAAAGAATTGGAAATCTGAATTGCCTTCTATTTTGTGTTGATATTTTTCTTGATTATTCTTGGCTTTAGGCACTAAATACACGTATCATTTTCCCAATGTCGTCTCTGTTTTCTCTTCTTCATTTGGCCCTTGAAGGCTGCTGGATCAGAGAAAGCTCAAGTTTTCTCATCATTCAAATTGCAGAACATGTGGAAAGCAGTTCAGTTTGAATAGCTAGTTAGCTAACAGTGTGGGCTCAAGCCTGCACGTCCATTTCGGTATAGAGGTACTTTGTGTTTCCATCCCGCTAACACTCTTACAGTCGTATCAGACATACTAAATGACATCATACTAAATGATTTTGAAAAAAGAGTTAAAGAGACTTGTTCCCTGCTCTATGATGTTCATATAGGCAAAAAAAAAATAGTTTGTAACACAGTCGATCAGTCAACATGCAACAGTGGCTTTTTCCTGCAAAGAACACGGTACCAGGCATGTGAGACTATGTCCTGAAACCCACTAGTATTTTCTCAAGTACTTTTTTTAGTTTTAGATTAACTGGCTTGTATTTTAGCGTAAAAGATGTCATGTTGTACTTTGGTTTTTGTTCAATTTTAAACTTTTTAGAATATTTTTGTCTTTACTAGTTCAGGATTTTTCTAGATCGGTGGTCTGCTCTAATAAATTCTTATCACATTTTCTCACATATTTCAGTCACCACTTAGCCATGTTTTGTACACTAATTTCTCTCAGTTTCCCCTTACAATTCAGTCTTCTTAGCTGTATATATTCTTGTTGTGCTAACATTCTCCTGTTCAGTAGTGTTTTTCATGTATTGAGACAGAACACTGGAATGTGGCAGACTCCAAAAGAAATTCTTTTTAACTTATTAAAAATGCCATTATTTGGCTCAGTTGGTGCCTTCCATGTCTGGAGTCTTCCTCTCCCAGATTTCTCCCATCGCTACACAGAGTCCTTAAGCCAAGAACATTTATTACATTCTCCAAATTCTGAAATCATACAGCTCCCACTTAAAAATTTTTCAAATATTTTCTTAATATGGATTCTAGGCATCCTGACTTAACAGCTGAAACTGGCTTCATCGTGTAAGTCTGTTGCACACATCTGGCTTGCAGTGTGTTCCTGGTAAGTGTTTTATTTTGACTCATTTTCCTACACACGTTCTACCTATGTCGTCTTTTTCAGACTGTGAATTTTTGTTTTGTTTGACTTGCCCAACAAAAGCTTTTAGGGGATTTTTACGTCACCTGGAATGTGTAGAGATTAATAATTATTATAATATAAAGCCACTTTCTGTGTGTCTCAAGAAAAAACTTGTCTTATCTGTAGTTGTCTGTTAACTATATTATTATGTATATATATATAAAACCATTAAAATGATGTTCCAGGTAGTGCAAGTATTTGGTCTAAACAGTTACTTTTTTGCTGTAACTGCAAAGAGAGTTCTCTGAGGATTTAAGAGAATGAATCCTTCACAATGCCTAACCCTGATAATATTAAAATAATATAAATATATTTATATTATATTTATATATAAATAGATTTATAACATAAATATATTTATAACATAAAGCTTTTTATGGAAGGTTCTAATAATTTTGTGAATGTTTAGGGATTTTGCTTCATCTAATAATGTGAACGATGGCTCCATGAGTCATCATCTGCCTTGGGAGAAATTCTAGCCGATGACAGTCCTTATCTAGTCAAATATCAAATGAAATAATGAGGTCCTCCTCATATGTATTCTTCTAGGAATGAGTCAGATGTCTGGACTTTCATAGAGAAAAGGTATATAATGCAAAACAAACAATTATCACCAGATAATCCCATTTCTACAAGGCTCCACATTTTTGTTTGAAACTTTCATGAGAAACGTATCAGACTTTTTCATGGTTATGATTAACTGTCTCTAAGTTTTGGACATAGTCTCTGTGTAGAGTAGATATAACTACTAAAAATACAAAACAGGATTTTATTACGTGAAAGTTAATAGAATAAGGCACTTCAAAACAAAAGGAGCATTACAGAAAATACAGCTATAATTTACAGGAGGAGGGCTAACCATTTAAAATTATTTGTCTGTTCACTGTAATAAATTATGATAGCCTTTGACAATTAGAGAGGATATCCTGAGTTACTAAGAATTCTGCTATCACTTGACATTACAAAACCCTTTTCTCCCACTGCAAGATATGAATGCAATTTCCACGACCTTCACTGGGAATTACTGTGGTCTGCCATGACAGAATAAGACCTGCCACTTAAGAAATTATATTGTAACTGTGCTGTAATATGTCTATATGATCTGAAAGGGTAGCATAAACTCTGATACACCGTAAGAACCCCACTAAACTTTTGAGAAAAATAGTAAGCTAGATCCTAGATGCAAGGAAAAGCTGTAAAGTCTACCTTCCGCCTGAAATACGCTTTATTTTAAACCCAGATTTACTTTTCCCCATTCCAACTGCTTATAGTGTGCGATACAGACTGATACTGACTTACAACAGACTGAGTTGTCATCCACACTGGGGCTAGGAAGCTGCCCCAAATCATCCATACCGTTTAACTAGTTTCTTTAAACTAGAGCAGGCGTAGCCTGGAAGTATTCACCTGAATTCAGATGGTGAATATGTTGTTTTAAAAGAGTTCAGAAAGAGTAAGGGACATATCTAGTAAACTTTGTATCTTTGCGCACTATAATTAATTGTAGTTTAAATGCATTTTCGTGAGTGTTTACGTAATCTCTGGATTTGCATTTTTACCTCAATAAAATCTATCACTTAGACCTCGCAAACATTTGTTCTGCTTTGATCACCTCTAAACCACATTGACTTGCTATAAGTATTCTCCATTGTAGCAGATATAATTTTACATACTATAAGTCAGGATGGAATTTTATGTCTGTCTACAGCTGTAATATTTCCTACCTGATTGTCACCTGCAGTACAATTATTTTATCCAGGGCTTCTCTAGATTTACTTCTGTTAGGCTCACAAACACGGGTACTGCCTAGTGGAAAGTATGTTAGTTGTATGATGTATATGAATCTTTTCCCCAAGCCACTCAGAAAAGCACAGGTTTCTCTGTGTGATATTGTTTTAATTTGGTCAGGTAGTATGCTAAAGAATAATGCTAAATAATTTCCAATTATATCACTAAAGTTGAGGTAATAGCATGAATATGATGTCTAATCATTCATTGAATATTTTTTATTATTTATTTCATGGTGATAGGTGTATATCATCCAGAATCTTTTTATTTCTGTGACAAATTGCCGCCATTTTGCTGTTTACTTTTTAGATTTCAGCCACTGTACCCTGCATTCTTCTGTTTATTTCAGTTCTGCCAGGTTAAATCCAGCAAATGAAAAAGTAGAATAAGGATAATTTCTGAAACTATGTAAAAATTTTGTATTTTTGTTTTGGGAAAATTAATTCCTGTGTGCAGTTTGGCATCTTTGCGACACTTATGGGAAACCAAAAAACCCACATGCTTTATTGAAGTACTTTAGCTGTCGTGTGTGCTCCTTTATGTTATAGATGCTTTGATAGTAATGTTAAATGGAAATCATCCTTTAATCATCTGGGCGGCTAGATCCAGATTCTCTGTACACTCTATCCATGAAGATCTACATGAAGCTGACATGTTGTGAATCACTATGAAAACTGGGTGAACATAGACTTTTTATGATGTTTTCTCTTGAATGTTGGAAGGAGGTTATAGAAACAATGTTCTGCTGTTACATTTTCTATTGCTGTAATTATCACAACCAGCAATAAAAAAATTATTAGTATAGTCTGCCATTGCACAGCAATACATAATGTTCCAAAAGGCTTTCTAGAGCACCTGCTTAGGATGTAGAAACAATTATTTTTAGCTCGACAGTTATGGATTCATAACAAGAATACCACCTTTTTACAGTTTATGCGAGTAAGTTTTCTGAATTCAATATATATTGAGAAGAGCAAGGGAATGTATTCTGTGGGCAAACCAGACTTCATCTTACGGCTGTTACCCTGGTGAAATATTTTCAGTAAATCACAGTGTTTATGCCATCCTTGGATCTTCTGCAATCTCAGCTGCCACTGCTGTATAATGGACATTGATTTCTGTTTGGTATTCAGACAGAGAGAAAGCTGTTTAATCATTTGGTTTCTGACTTGTTAATAAAAAATCTGTCGTATTTAATAAGTTTATTTTAGATAAAACTACATTCTCTGCCACAATTTGACATACTTTCTTATGTTTTTTAAAGTAACAAATGATGCTGAGGATGAGACAATATCACTGTAATTTCTTCTTACCAAGTGAATGCCTTTGTGATTTGCAGTGCTGTTCAATATACAGAGAATGAAAGCTATTTAATCATTCTCCATATGAATAGTAAATAAAGTTTTACAGTTGTCCCACATCGAGGGAAATGAAAGAAGAAAAAGAAGAGACCTTTGCTCATTATAAGAACACCTTTTCTAATAGTGCAGAAAGACATGTCTGCTCTAGAATGTGAACATCTTTTATATCACTAACAGTTTTCCACCCCATCGCATCTCATTGATATTCTGCTTCATTAAAGTCTCACGATAGAAAAGTTATTAATATGCAGAAGTAATTTTATATCAGATTGGGAAAACCCCCCCAAGTCTAATAATATAATTACTGATGTTATATGATGAGAAATCACTAATATGATTAGAAGTGCCTGACAGGTTTTAGTAAGAGATTTGATAAAGCCCACCTGGGTTTGGAGGAGTCAATCGATCCAAGTCCCAGCTACTGTAGGGAATAGGGAATGGAGGAAGCACCGGGGTTGGACTGCAATTAGAAGAGCATAAATCAGTTTGTTTTAATGGGTCTGCAGCTGGTTTGTACTTTGTAGCCGGACTGTTCTCTGCATTAAAGGTGTTCGTCCAATTTAGCATTTGGTTCTGTAACAAAGATTATGATCTACAAGTATAGATAAGACTTTGGCAGTAAGATAATGAATTATATTTTGAAGTATTCCAGGTTAAAGTTTTCATCAACATCTACTGTTCCACGTGTCATTGACTACAGAAGAAAAAGTCGTTCATAGAGCCAAGTAAATCCCTTTTCCACGTCTACCAGTGTAAACTTGGGAGATCTACAGTGAAATTGTAGGACAACAACTGATCCAACTAAGAGCAGTTTCATATAAAAGGTATTTAAAAGATTTGTTCAGTGTGAAGGCATAAGAATTTTGTTGTTTTAGATGTTCAACATGTATCAGCTCAATGGACCAGAATTCTTCAGGCACATATAAGAATAATTTTTAGACAAAATAGCTTGGAGTGTGTGAGCTAATCACTTCCCAGAGGTACCTTGTGCACAGCTTCTATGTTGCATGAAGTGCAACGGCTTGACTGAAATTGCAGAATTTTCTAGATTTTGTGAAATCTCACAGGGAGGGAATTTCTGCTGCTATCGTCATGTGGGTGACAAAATGGTTGCTTAGAAATGTCTTAACGTATTTTATATTTCTAGTTTAAGGAAGATGCTATCTGACACTCTATAAACGTATTTTGTGTTTCTCAAGTGGAAATTTGTACCACAATATGCTTGGCATTATGGAAAGTTTGTCAGATAACGTGTAACAAAGTTGTGATAGAAGTCAGTTAAAGGACAATCAGGTTTCACCGTATCCATTGATAACAAATCAGAGAGGCATATTAACAGGGGAAAAGACAGAACTGAATATCAGAATAATATAACAGGGGAAGAAATTAGATATTGTTCTCTATAAAAAGCTGGATAACTGGATAGGTTTATTTTCTTCCTGTTATCAGAGCAGATTAAGAATAACTTTTCTCAGATAATTGCAATTATATCAACATAGTTCAGTTCAAAATAGGATAATATGATCTTTGACCCTTTCAGCCTATACACACCAGTTCAGTGAGAAGTTCACAGGCCTGTCCTGATAATGTAGGCCACGATATTTATTAGTCTCTTTTTCTCAAGAAAGATTGAGAAAATGTTATACGTTTCTTTTGTTATTGTGCGTTTATGCACTTAAGTTCATCACTGCTTCTTAGTGATAAACAAAATAGTGCCAAGGCGTGGTCTTGGGCTGTTTCCCACAGTTGCTAAGTTATAAGCACAGCTCTTGGCATGGTCTCGTGATGATGAGGAATCTCCCAGACAATTACCAGACCCAATATGAGGATGAGCATGAGTTAGGGACCGTCTACAACAGGTATTTTGGCTGCAACCTTTCTGTTTTGGAAGGTAAGAGAAATTAACTATATAGGTATGGGTGATACTGTGCCAGGTAGTTTCTTGTCCGTTCTATTAACTAGTGTAGATGAGACAACACTAGCTATGAGATTCTAACCAGGAGAACAGCAGCACAGCTTCAGAACAGCATCCAAGGGTCATGATTGAAAAACCATTGTCGTCTTTGAAGATCAAAAATAAAACCAAAACTGACTGGTTTTTTTTGAAAGCAAAAGATTTGAAAAGGTAACCTTTTGCTTTATAATGGCCTGTGGCTCCCCTCCCACCCCAGCCCCCACCTTGGTTTAAGTTTCCAGTACTGCATCGATGCAACCTTATAATTTTGGACTTATATTAATTATGGAGCAGCTACCAATTATGACATAATATGCATATAGCATACAGGAAAAATAATATTATACAAACAAATCATCCACAGCAGTGTTTTGGACGTTGTTTTAAGAGATGCTTGCCTTTGATAAAACCCTCTTCTCTGCAGAGAGGGAATGTACTGTTCCACTTAAGCTCCATTTGTACTTTCTGTCTACAAAGAAGAGTGGATTTCAGATATCTGATCGAAGAACCTTCTTTTGTTTCAGAATTATGAAATCTAAGAGATGTAATGACTATTATGGTCCTTTATTTAAACATTTGCTTGATGTAATTGGTCTGGTTGCAATTGTAGAAGGTAAGTAAAAATCACTAGATCTGTTTTTCCCTGCCCTCTCCTTTTGCTATCACATAACTGTTGTCAAATACCAAATAATGAAAAGTCTCTTCTTGTGTTTTCCTTCTGCCGGTGCTGATTCCACTGTGACTTGATCTCAGTTAAGCGGTTCTTTGGACTTAGTGGACATGACCCTAGCTTAACAAACAGACTGAAAATAAGCCTACATTTTTCCTGCCAGACTCAAAGCATGATAGAAAGGTTCAGAGAGTCTCTGTTCTTTGAAATGATTCTGCTTTCCTCTCAAATGTTACAGTTTGCATCTTAAATCTCTCAGCTTGGTGGCTAGTGAAGGAAATACCCCTTCACAGTTGGAAAACAGTGTAACGTGAGCAAGCAAGGACCCAAACTTGAAAGTGAAAATAAAAATTTGCATGCTAATCCTGGAGACCTCAGAGCTTATTTCCTCCCCAAACAGTTATAAGAAATCAGACTATTTAGGTAAACCTCTACTGAGAAAGTGTGTTGATGAATGATTCCTAAAACATGTTTTTGCATATATTATACTGAGGAAATACGACATGACTGTGAAGAGCAATTATTTTGCTAAAAATTGGTAGTTCATACTGCTGTGAGATACATGTAATAATGGTGAATCGTATCCTCACCTACAGACAAACCTTATGCACTGCAGATTAGGGGACAAGGAAGAAAAAAGATATTTTCAAGATACTTAAAAAATTTCTTAATCCTTGGGACATCTTCAGCCTGTGCGAGTTCTGTCAGGAATCCCTTAAGTACAGCGTTTTGAAATGCATGACAGATTGCAAAGCCATGCAAAGGTTTCCTACCCTTTCAATAAAACCTGAGGATTAATTCCTTCCATGTTTCCTGCAGAGGGACGTATTCTAGAATTAATGTCGTGAGAGGCAGATATCTGTTTCCTTTCATCCTACTGCCGTGCACCACTGTAACCAGCCTAGCTCCATCTTCTTGAGGACCTCTACACAGGTATTGGAAAGCTGCCATTTAGTCCTTCAGTAGTTGGCTCTTCTTCAGGCTGAACAAGCCCCGTTCCTCAGCCTCACCTCACAGGGCCAGTGCTCCAGCCTTGTGAATATCCTCATGGCTCTCTGCTGAATTTTCTTCAGTTTGTTGACGTCTTTGCTGAACTGGGAGGCCGAAAGCTTTATAAGGTATTCTAGATGCAGTCTAAAACGTTCCAAGTGTAAGGGGGATAATCACTTCCCTTGATCTATCAGTTGTGCTTCTGTTGATACAGCCCAGGATGCTGTTGGCTTTCTTTGCTGTGAGAGCACTCTGCTGACACGTGCTCGGCTTGCTGTTTATGTGGAGCCCCAGGTTCTTTTCAGCAGAGGTGCTCCCTAGCCATTCAGTACCCAGCCTATTTTGTTGTTGCAAGGTGTTATTTCTTCTCATTTGCAGGACTTTGCATTTATCCTTGCTGAATTTCATGATGCTCCTGTTGGCTTATTCCTCCAGCGCGTCTAGGTCCTTCTGAATGAAAGCCCTGCCCACCCTACCGCTGAGAGTGTCAGCTGGTCCCCCATTTATAGTCATCTGTAAATTTGCTGAGCTCCATCATCTCTTCCGTATCGTTGGAGGAGGTGAGTGAACATTGATAAAGATGTCACACAGAAGAGGTCACAAGACAGTCCCCTGAGATACCACTTTGGCACACTATAGACCCCTACCAAGTGGTCTACCCTAACAAGGTAGAGAATGATCGTTAACTGCTACCCTCCAAACCCATCCATGCAGCCAGTGTTTTTACTCTTCTAACCGTTCACCTATACAGACCATAATGTCCTAACTGGGCTCCAAGAGTATAATGGGAGACAGTGTCAAAACTCTTGCTAAAGTCAAGGTAGATGACAACCACAGCTCTCCCCTTGTCCACAAATCTAGACATTTATTCATAGAGGACAATCAGGCTGGTCAGACATTATTTACCTTTGGTAAACCCACGCTGACTGCTCCCGATCACCTTCTTCCCCTTGATGTGCCCAGAAGGGTGCTCCAAAGAGCTTGTTCTGTGATATGCTGCCTGTGTTCAACACCGTCAATTCAGAAATTCTTTATTACAACCAAAAATGAGGCATGTGCTGAAAAGACCTAGGTGTCATCTTTTATGGCATTTTATAGCAAATTATATCTATTATTCCTCGTTTTTTTGATACCTCAATAATGCAGATGCTTCGTGTATGATATTTTCTGGTCCGGTAGTCAGCAATAATGAAAGCTAGGTAATTGAAGCAGGTATAATATGCCACTTGTCACTATCAAAGCTTTATATTTTTGATGCCTGGGAATCTCATATATGGGCTTTCTTATCAAACAAGCAGATGCCTTCCTGCTGAAAAGAGGGTCAGAGTTTGCATTGAAATCCTAAGGGTGTATATGGTACTTAGTGCCAGCTGGCTTCTGAATGATATTTACCTAAGCTCTCTTTTTTATTGATGTTTTCCACACGGCAAACATAACTGAAAGTTCTATCCCTGTGACTCCAAGATATTGTGGGTTATTGTCAGTCTGATGCAGAAATTCTCTGTGCCTCAGTGCTTCACCATTTTGGAAGTACAATAGAAATTCTATGGTCTTTGGGGCATGTAATTTCAGTCTCCAGTTTTTGAAATTAATTTCCACCATTGGAAGAGAAAGAAAGCAGTAATTTTCATATTGTCTTCCCCAATAAGTATGAAAACACAGTTTATGCCATTAAGGTTGTGACCAAGTATCCCTAAAAGCCCAAATAATAAAATTTAATAATCCTTCTCAGGATAAGTCAACCAGAGAGTAAATCCAGATGGTAATTTAGCACAATTTCAGGGATGCTGTAAGTTACAGTGGCTGGAATAGCCCCTTGATGCAAGTCTGGTAACAATTACATTTTCCTTTTCATGGCATGTTCCTTCACTGCAATTTCCTTTTCCAAATATGATAATTTTCCCCCATATGGGAGGCAGTGAACTCTAGCATATGGATTTCCCAGTGTTTTTTGTTGTCCAGTGGGCAACCACAAGTCATCACAAGGCTCCGTAAACAATCCAGCCTTTATTGGGAGAGATTGTCTTCAGTATTTGCTTCTGCGCAGATATTGACGGTGGATGAGTGGTCAAAAATATACTTCTGAAGCAGAGCAGACAGGCCCAATGCTTTTTTTATAAATCACATATAAAGATAATTGTGACATGTATCCATCCGTATGCCGTCTGAATTGAAGTGAGGAAAGACACTGAATGCAGGTACTTTAGCAATTTTGTTTTGAGAAGGTTTATACTTAGTAAAGCTGCGTCTGACACAACTGCTTTTTTATGTATGCTAAAAATAAAACCTGTGTATCTCAGATTTACATATACCCATTTTCTATAGAACATAATCTACTCGTATGTCCTGCCAGAATATTTAAGATACACCACTTTCGCCTCTTTCAATGGCCTGAATTCATGCCTGCCGTATATCCCTTACAAATACTAACTGGTGTTACTCCAGGGATGAATTTGGCTGCTCGGTACTGAAACAAGCCAGTTGTTCATCTGGATGGATATGCTTCCTTGATCACTGGCCAATGCCTAATGTCTGAAAGGCAAATGAAACTTTTCCTTATAAAGCTGTTTCATGGTATCACAGGTTTGTGGGGAAAGAAGAATGTATTTTCTTATGCCCATTAGTGCTAGCGATGGCTTTTTCAGATGCAAAATAGAGGCATAAATTTTCAAAGCAAAATACAGGGTGAGAGTGATTGTTCTGAGTTAAATCCTTTCTGAGAGAAAGACTGGGAAGGATTGGAGGCAGCAATTGTAGAGGCAAGAGTGAGAGCCGGCCAGTTGGCCGGGCCCATATACATTACTTAAGCTTGAGGGAAAAAGGTTTTGGGAGCCCAAGTACAGCCCTCAATGACCTCTAGGAATTGCTGTGCACTCACAGCATAGTCCGCATAAAAAGGTAGTTTGTCTTGATATGTTCCAAACTCAGGAAACTACTGTTATACCCTTTCAAAACAAAACCACCTCCAAATCTGCAGCTAGAAAGACCTGAGGCTTTGATCACTGAACTCTAGCTCTAATCCCAGTCTCAACACTAACAACAGCTGTAGCTTGTGACCAGTCCTGAAATAAAATACAAAATAGGACAATAGGCAATGTCAATGTCATTATTCTTCCTAACTGAGTAAGCATGTAGAAGTTAACCAAAATTTTGCTTTTAAGATCTGTTCGGTTTTCCAAACCTTAACCCTGACCATACTTATAATTCAATGCAATTCTCTCCGGAAAAGGAACAAGTCAAGCATTATTTATAATTCCTAAAATTTTGTATTTTGAAAAACCCAAACACAAACTTGATTCTTGAGCATTTAGGTCCCTATAACTTAATTATACCCATGAGATTGATTCCCACAATAAACATTAGGAATTGGTTACTGCTGACATTGCCCTCTTCATAACTTTGTGGACTAAGCAGATTCCAGTCATGTAGAGGACCGTGCCCCAGCTACCCTCCTCACAATCAGAATTTTTTTGTACAGAATTATGATACAATCAAAGGCACATCCCCCATGTAGATAATAGCATGTGGTTTTCTATAATGTGGGGCAAGTGGCTGTTTCTCAAGAGTACTCCTTTTCCCAGACAGGTGAAAAAATAAGGTTTACAACAAACAAAGTGAAAAACACCTGAGGAGTGTGAGCTCTCAGGTGGGGAGCTACTACCAGAGCTCCCAGCTGAATCTAATGCTGCCTTCTGTCTAGTTACAGCCTCTGCTAACGATCTCCCCTTTAATTTCAGCAGAAAAGCAAACAGGTGAGCTTAAATCACTGAGATGCAACTATTGGATGCAGCACTGTGGATGGAGCGGTAGCTCATCAGCCTGCTATACATAGAAGCAAGCTCTAGGAGAGTCATCTTGTTCCTGAGGTATGTTTAGTATGGGTCAGGGCTGCTGAAGTTAAGGCAAATTTATGTGTTTGAGTAGTTTGTCTGTTAAGCATCAAGCAGGAGTGGAGTCCTGAATTGCATTTTTATCATATCATAATGTACTTAAGGAAAATTGAACAGCATTGATACATGCTAAGAACGTGGAATTATATGAGGGAGTGGATTTCTTCCAGCTCTGTGGTTTCCCAATATATTTTTGGTGGCAATCGGCTTGTAGTAAGGATCAGAAGCAATTGTGATACTCTCTGAAAAAAGCCATAAAGAAAAGGTTTGTTAGCAGTTCTGTTGGTCTCTGCGTATACGTTGGTTGGTGTAACAGCTGCTAGTCTGTTTTACTTAACAGTACTTGGACAGGTGACCTCTGAAAATTAGAGTTGTTATAACTACTCTAGCAGAGGCTGGAGCACACTTCTACTGTCTTTGTTGCAGAGGGAAGTCAGTAATGCATTATTTAATGGGGTCTGGGAAG
The DNA here is from genome assembly GCA_008921705.1 of Burhinus oedicnemus. Classification (NCBI taxonomy): domain Eukaryota; kingdom Metazoa; phylum Chordata; class Aves; order Charadriiformes; family Burhinidae; genus Burhinus; species Burhinus oedicnemus. The sequence goes on along the minus strand of VFFE01007173.1, from coordinate 136,431 downwards.
GATTTGTGTTCCTAAAGTGTTTGGGGCTAGGAATAATGATCTGATAAAGGACAGCGATCCTGCCTTTTATGCCTATCAGTGTTGACTTATGTGTATTTATTATTGCTTGCGTTGCAGTGTTACCTATGTATCCCAGCTCTTAAGACCCACTCAGGCTGTATGCCATAGAACATATCGAAAGGTAGTCCTTGCCTCAAAGGACCTAAAAACTAAGTAATTCAACGTAGCAGAGATGGGATGCATTCTTTTGGAGAACGTGATGTATTTTTCTCATCTTGTGTCCCTATCTCAAGTGAACAAACTATTTGTTTTACAACACTGTAGCTTATGAAGTTCCTTTTTGTAGTTAATGATTCATGTAAATGCTAACATGCAGTAAAAGAAAAAAATTCTTCAGTTCAAAGTGCGATTTAACTATTTCATTCTTTCTGCTGTGTAGATGCCATTATGAGACCCTTAATGAGGCACAGAACAAATTTGGAATGTGCAACAGCCCTCTATCAGGGCAGACTGCAAAGATCCTGCTCGTTGAAAGGCCCCTGCCCAAGTTATGTTTAGAATAAACAGAACAGTTGAAAGACTGGTATGAAAATAGCTCTGTGGCTGGTTTGTTTCCGATGTAAAGAGTGATGATAGAGGTTATCGTTCTGAAAGAGCAGCGAAGTGTGGTATTGTCTGTTTTGACGCATAAAACGCATAGAAGATTGTTTGAAAAGTGCAAGTTGATTAGTGAAAGGAAATTCGCAGTAATTGTAGTGAAATGAAAAAAGGAAACAAGGCAAGAGCATTGGAAATAATATGTTTAATTGCATGTAATTACTTGATGTATATTTCAATCAGTGATGGAAAGAAAGGAGCACAGTAAATAGTGTTGATGTGACAATTGCTCTAAGATGATTTTCCCAAATGACTGAACTTTGCATGTTTGAAACTACTATGAGTTCTTTCTAGCTATGTCTGAAAATGATCTTAAGAACTTCTTTGCTGTGATCAGTCAAAACGCTCTGCCGTGTACTTAATCATGTGCGTTTGTATGCGTAGACAAAAGGAACTTTCTTTTCTGGTAGTGCTCTGCAGGCACGTTAGGTAGAATACAAGTTTAACAAAATCTTAACCATCAGTATATAAGTAAAATATTGTATGTTGTTATATGTTGCAACCATTTACACATGCAAGTGCTCTAAGACTGAGCTGCTCAGTTAAACAAGTTTTTGACATATCAAGTTTGCTGTCTTTGAAAAAGTTACAGTCTGGTTTGAAATAAAAACACATGTATGGCAGAGGGAAAAGTAGAAGCAAACTAGCGGTGAGGCAGGGTTCCTAGCACTAATTAGAATGCTTTTGTCTCTAAACAAGTAATCAGACTATGCTAAATAATTAATAAATTAAAGTTCACATCCCATCTATCGCTTTAATCTTTATACCCCATGGGTAATAAAGTTTAGGGGTGGGATAACATCCTTTTATTTTTCTCCCCACTTTTTGTACTGGAGAAATTCATATGAACACTTTCCATTCTGGATTTAGGGCTAATGCAAGGGCATGTATCTATCGGTGACAAGGGACTATGTATGCTGTTGTATGATTTTGGGGGGGACGGGGAGAGGGAGGCGACATGGGAATGCACTTTCTGAGTCATGAGGGGATTTTTTTTTTTCTTTCTTTCTGATACTATATAATAAGCACATTAGACATTTCTAAGGTGGTAAAGAAAATGTGCAGTACTACTCCCCCAAGATGGTGACGTCTAAATGTAGATAGGTGAACAGCAGGGATTTCAGCTTGTGTGCGATTAGGAGACTTCACTGGGGACCACAGTTGGCGATATTGATTGGAACATCTTGTGACTTACCACGCTTTCTCCTTCCTTGGCCTTCTAACTGTATTTAATCCAGAAGAAAAGCTCTCCTGAGACTCGCATTGGAGTTGCATGCTTGAAACCCGGGTAAACTCTCTGCCCGCCTGCTGTGAGCTACTACCCCTCTTGGTGCAGGGAGCAGTTTAAAACTGCCTAAACTGCAGTAGTGCTGTTTACCGCAACTGAAATATAGTCCAAATCCTGGATGCCTTTTAAAATAGGCATCTGAATGCCATGTAACCGAACTTAAGGATAATTGCCAAGCTGTGTGCAGACGTGAGATTTTGATGCCTGTCTTGGCTTATGAAGGTTGCAAGGCTGGATGATCAAGTCTAATTCTGCCGTGGTTCACCCCTTCCCCACCCGCCAAAGGCACGCGTTCCCAAAAAGGTCCACTGCGAAGAGTTGTTTTCTGCCAATGGACCAAACGTGGCTCACATCAAAAGCTGAACTAGACTTATTGGGGAACTTAATAGGCAATATATGCATTTTCCCTTTTTCTGCAGCAAATGAGCATATTGAGCCTTTTAAAGAGGTAAGAAGAGCCCTGGGGGAATACCAATTGTTGCCACAAGAAAGTGTTTTGAGATGCCTGTGGCTACAGGAAAGATGATTGTTGTTCCCTGCTTCCCTTCCTTTTGGGCCCCTGCAGCGTGCAGTGGACTGCATAAATACACACTTATCAGAGAACCTGGCCCAGTATTTTAGATAACGGTACATCTGTTGCTATCATTTTTTTGAAGAGGAATGCTGTGAAAACTTCCAAATGTTTGTATGTTTGAGAGAACACGTGGGACGCCAGTGTATTTTTCATTATCTTAGCTGACCTGGAAAATATTCCAATTAAAAAAAAAAAGAAAAAAGTTGCATAACTCTTTGTTTCAGTGATATTGATTTCCTTACAATTGCTGTCTTATTCTCTAGGGAAGCCATGTCTCAGCTGAATATGACACTCCAAAAAATAAAGAGAGCCTACTGGGAGGTCCAGTAGTTAAATCTGCACTTGTGAAGGACCTGCTGTGCAGGTAAGTTTTCAAAATTAACGTCTTCTTTTCTCCCAACCTGTGAGATGCAGATCTGGAGGAAAACTGAAAATAACAAACCTGTCATGGTGTTACAAATTATCTTTCTTGTTGTCTTTAAGGATGAAATATCTCAAAGTGATACAACTCAGAAAGGGTTGATCGCTGTGTTAGCTTTGAACTGAAACTGTATGGACTAGTATGTCAATTCTCACTTGTATGTTCACGTGGTACCTATGTGATTTTTTTTCCATAGCATGATGTTTAGCTCATGTCTACTTCAGAGTGACACTGTGACCTCCTTTCTGCTCTAGGTCGCTAGTTTGGCTGTAGCTAAATAGCTGAGAGTGGGTTGCAAGTGAGGGGACCACTGCAGGAGCCTTGTGTAACCCTGTGGGAGAACATGCTTGCTGATGGGACCCTGCACTGTCAGGCTATGCTCCTGCTCCTGTCACTTGCAAGACAGGGTTCATTTGGGGCTTTGGAGAGTGGAATTTTACAATGTAAAAACTCAATGTACAACCCATCCATCAGCGTTCTGCAATAAATAGGAATTTGGAATGGGCATCGTCTGGTCAAGGTGATTTTTCACCCTCTAGTCCTGTAGTTTTCATAAAAATTGATCTGTTGCATTGTTAAGGACAAAGGGTTCACTTCAGAAACTGAGCCACGTTTCTCAGACTCCTTAGTGAAATTGCCTTTGCCCAGAGGTAACAGGCTCAAGTTCAAAGATTTTAATAAAAATAATAAGCAAGTAAGAGTTAAATGTCAATGACGCTAAATTACTGCAGCTTTGCAAGGCTGATTAAGAGCAGACCAAATCAACTTCCTACCATAGCATTCAAAACTGTTACTGTAAAGAAAAAAATAATTAAAAAAAGGTCTTTTTTCAGTGTGAAAGCTCAGTTCTTTCTTAACCTTGCATAAACATGTGGAAGGAATAGTTGTTTTCATTTTAATCTGGACTCTTATCGATAATCCACCAGGAAGTGGGACATCAACCCTGCTGGCAAAATAAATGAACAAGTCCTTATCAGGGATTGATGGTTAACTTATCTGTTTAATGATATACAGGAGGAGTTAAATGACTTTTTTTCAGTTTACCAGATCATACTTTCTCCTTGTATATCATTATCATTTAAAAAGCTATTGTTTACACTTATCTTCTAATGTGTAACAGTGTCAAGATTACAAAGATTTAGTAGACCAGTGATTCCCATATCATAACAGGTTCTGATAAGGTTCCACCTTCACTCTGGAGGCTTCCAATAAGGAAAAGCCAAATGTGGGAATCTGGGACTTCCTTTCTAAGAAATGTTGTTAATAATAACATGCCTCAATGAACTTATGCTCATACAATATTCATACAGTAGTGAAGCTGTTCTTCTTGTAAAACTTCACAGTCATCTTTCTCCAGGACTCTTTGGCACATAACTATAGTTTCCGTACTACTGTAACCAAGCAATGGTCCCCGGGTGCCCCCTGGGAAGTGATGCACTGGTCTGGTGTAAGGAACTGATCTCACAGAAATAATCAATGAATTAAATACTGTACTTCTTGCTCTGCAACGTGTGTGAGAACATCTTGGTAGCTTTCAAAGGAGTATACTTATCTTCTCTGTCGTTGTGAACTTTAAAAATAAATAAATAAATAAAAAATCCACTTTCTTCTTCTTTTGCCTCAGAAACCAGCTTCCTTCTTTAAGCCCAAGGCAGACATTAATGCTTTCTGGGTTCAGTAAAGGCTGATTCTCCTGTGACTGTCAGGTCTTTGGTTGCTATGTCTGTACTCTTGAGATACTTGCTGTTGTAATTGATCTCCAAACTGAAAATAATAATGGGAAAAACCTAGATAAGGATGAAGGAAACCGATACAATCCTTCTGAGGAAAGAATTGAACTCATAAATGAACTTGGGACTGTCCTTCAGCATCCTTTAGTAACCTATTAACGTGTCCATGCTCAATCACGGCTATGACTTCTGTGCTGGGCAAGAAAATTAGGACTAAATTCTAAATGGCAAATATTGAGGAACTAGACCAAGACTTTTAACATAGGAATGCAGAATTACTTTTACTTCTCTGTCAGAATGAGGTTTTTTAGTACAATACTATTAAAGTTTTCCCAGGCCTACTGTTCTAAGTTTAATTCCATATGAATGAATAGCTATGTTCTAGTTGTGTTTTGTGTGGAAAATTTTGGTCCCTGCAATACCAGTGTCAGAATAGGTTCATTGGTGGAATTTACTTCTGTGGATATGTTTTCTTGAGGTCTTAACTCTTATCGCAAAGAAGGAATATACCAGATTATCGCAATGGGCATGTGACCGGTAGTATGTTCCTAGAAAAATGGAGAAGTAACTTAAAAAAAAAAAAAAAAAAAAAAAAAAAAAACAACCTAAAGCAAACTTAGGTCCTCAAAAAAATATATTATCTTCTGTGCTGCATCTCTGTAGCTTTTTTCTATTTCAGTATGATGGAACACCATGCAACTGAGTGGGGAAATATTCTCTAGTTCAGAGTGTAGTTGAGTAGAATCTGAGTTATTTTGGGCTGTGCAAAAAAGTGGGTATAAATCAAGGAATTAACGAGCCCAAGAGAAAAGATGACTTTCCAGATCCCAGAGTGCCAGTGCTGGGAAGTTTATTGTCATGGAATTTCCAGCCAGAATTTACAGACTCGAGAGTTTTAGATATTTTGGATACATTTCAGATCAGCAGAGTCTGCTTGGCATGCTGTCTGCTCCTATGGCAGCATTTAGTTTTATGACATTGTTTTATACAAGAAACAAGATGGCCTATATCAGGAAACCTCAGCAGCTTTACTTTAGCAGTAGCATTTCCAAGAGGAAGACCCCACCGCTACTATTCCCTATATCCATGGGTCAGTGTCTACACTGAAAATGGTTTAGAAGGATATACGAATTAAAGGCCTGTTTTCCATAGGCTGTAGGTGTCAGCTCAGCTGCTGACCGCTTCTAAGATGTGTAGTGCTACAAAGAGTTTGATTGTGGCAGTGAACTAGAGACTTGATTACTTATCTTTCTGGCTCTTCTTTTTCTCTTCTCTCCTCTTATTCCTCTGAGATCAGCAGATGAACTATGGGGGCATGCAGCTCACAGAGCCCCGGGGAAGGAATACTATTAGTGGAAGTTCAGCAATTATACTTTATTGTGAGACCTGGAGTGGTTTCCTTGTGGTGGTTGTCTTAGGAAGGTGCTCACTAGGGGATCCACATGTTCTTACTTACAGACTTCTGAGGATGAGGCTAGCAGGTCCAAAAAACCCCACCGGTTCACCGCATGTGAGCAGATTTTTTGAACAGGCAGTGTAACCTGCTATAATTGCATTTCCTTTTGTCGGCAGAATTCATCTGCCAGGATGTTTCTTTCCCAGTATTTTGGGTGAGTAGACCCACTTTAAGATCTCACTTTTCTTACCTTTGCTAGGATCCATCCAGTATTGAGTATTTAGCGCTGCGTTGCTGTGGGAATGACTATCACGAAAGGTACTGTGAGACTTGTAATCTCTTGCCTTCCTACTCCCTCCTCTTTTCCCTGATCCGTAAAAGTGTTTAGCCTTGGCATTACTTCAGTTCATGTGCCAGGAAATATTGTCTGTGTTAGTTGTCAGGTGGGAGCACTGAAGCTGTTGACCATGCCATTACTAGATGACCCCTGGCATTCCTCAACTAATTGAACTTAGAGATCATGAATTTTCCATGAGTTGTGAGGTAAAATGCAAAATCACTTTCAGGAATTGCTGCAAAGCCTTCCACAAAATTCATCACTTAAAGGCAAGGATAAAAATTTAGGTAGTAGTGACTGACTTCCAGCTGAGATAATTTTGCAAGGCTACTGCTAGGGAAGAAGCAAGAGGTCAACCCCCGGAGTGGATTGAAAGCAGCTTTGCTGTGAGCAGCTGCTGAAGCTGGAGAGAAGATCTAGGTGCTTGTTAAGCTGCTGAAAGGTGGATCTGACAGCTGCTTCTCAGGAGTATAAAAACATAGGAAGCACACGGTCTTTTGAGAAATGGATAGTTGAATCTTCATTGGTTCTCTCTAAGTGACTTTGCCAAGGATGCTCGATGTGGGATGATGTTAGGGATATAACTAACAGGAGAGGATTAATTGCACATTGTGAATGAGGAAGGACGGTGTGTTCAAAAATGGTTTCTGCTTGGCTGTTAGGATGCAGAGATGTTCATTTTTCTACATTGGGTTTACTTCAGAGTGGTGGATGCCACTTAAAAATGTTTTCTCAAGTCTGAAACTGGTACTGTGGTTATCTGTGGCTAATCTTTTGAGTCTCTTTTTATCAGGTTAGTTTTAACATGTATCCTAGGCCTTGGTCTTTTATCCCTAGGAGGAGCTGGTGGTTCTATTAAACAAATCAAAACCAATCTTTTAATATGATCCTCCCTTATTAAAATTTTTTTCCTGGTATATGAAGTTGCTTTTTTGTTTCTTTTAGTGCCTCAGTGGCTTAAGGGGGAAAATTCTTTTTAAATAAATAGATCTAGGCTGAGGCTTTAATGTCTGTCCTCTTTCTGCTGGACTCGATTGCTTTCATACTTATTTTTACATTCTCTTTTCATGAAGAGGCACTGATGTTGTAAAGCGTGTCCCTTCTCCTAAGATTCTCATCAGTGAGGAATTATATTAAAGTAATGAGGCAGAAATTAGCTGGAATTCAAGAGTTATAAAAAGGGAAATTGCCAAAAATGAGGAGGTTTTCGCTGAGCACAAGTATCTAAATACAGTGTTCATATAATAGCAATAAAATACAATCTAGTGATGATATATCTGCAGAAGGAAATGATATTTGGATGTATTTCCCATTTTCTTACTGTGATAGAGGAAATTGCAAGAAATTCATTGCTGTCATCACAAAATGATTCTTTCTGTTTATGACTGCTCTGCTTAGTATTACTAAAAATTAAAATTGGCTTACTGAAAAAGCCTGTTATGAACTAGTCACAGCTCACTCAACTCCAAAGTGGCACTACTACATATCCTGAACCTTGGGAATGCGTGTGGGAAGGTGAGGGGGAAGGTGAAGCAGTGCAGTGAGAATCTCTGCTTTGTGTCTGCTCCATCTCCCCATTTTCACACGGAAATAATATATGACAGTGTTCCTGGCTCTTTCCTTTCCCCTGCAGATGGCTCCAGTAATCACAGTGATATCAACCTGGCATCAAAGCATAGGGTCTTCATAATGACTGGCTCTGTGGATATTTAAAATGTGTGAGCTAGCTCTGTTTCTTTACAGAAGCGGCAGAGAGGGGATGTTTATCCAGCCATTCTTGATCTTGTTCAAATTCTGTTGCAGAAAGGAGCCTGATGAATAGCTCAAAAAATCAGCTACTAAAATCCCTGCCTTGCAAACTAAATGGTCATACTTCTACTTTCCTTGTGTTATCTGTAACAGATGTTTGCCTTGCTGCATATTGCAGCACAAATGCTTCTCAAAATAGTTTTAAAGCCTTCATTATTAATATTTATTAATATTACATTTTCTTACATGAATGTTTTCTGGAAATAGATGTGAACATTCCATTAATGAAACAAAGCCATAACTATGTGATTTATCTGACCAGTCACAATTGGAGGAAGGGTGTATGTTTAAGCACCAAAACAAATCAGGAAATATTAAAGTTGAAGGCAACTCCAAATTTTGTCCTTGTGAGAACATAAAAATGACACATTTCTACACCTATGACCTGTATGTGTTGTATGATTATAGCTCTGGTCCTCAGATGTGCACCTACCCATACCTACACCACAAGATGCAATCCGGACACTCCCTGTGCCAGCTGGTTTCCATTGGAATTAAACACGGGCACTCGGGCAGGGAGAGAGCCTCAATGAAGTCTTGCAGATACTGTGATGTGGGTGATTGAGATGGGTGCCTGCATCTGCAGGGTACCTCATGTGTGAACCCGTAGTACCAATTTTCACAACTACAGGGCGATTTCTTTTTCATTCTTGCAAGTTACGAGTCGGGCCAGAGTCTCGTTTGGACCTCATTAAATGAGAGCTGTATATACCAAACAAAGATGTTCAATAATTTGAATATACGTGGAGATGGAGCAGTTGAGAATTCCTGGGTTTTAAGTGACTGAAGAGGTATTGTAAAGAAAAATGAGTAAGAGGAGTGAAAGGAGTTAAACTACTTATTTCTGATCATGGATTTCTTGTAACGTATGTGACTACATTCGAGTGTCTGAGTTAGGCAGTGTACTGCAAAGTGTGTTGCTCACCTAGTAAGTTTAACAAAAACTCTGCACACCATTCCCAGAAGCTCATAATTTAGTCAAATCAAGGCCTTTTTTTTTTCCATAATGCTATGCTTGCTTCTCAGAAGGGACTATCATGGTGACAAATTGGAACTCTAAATTTTCAGTTATTTAGGTTAAAATGTTGCCCAGAAAATCTCTGCTTTTTTGTTATAATGTAGAAAGTATTATTTTTATTCTCATCACAACAAAAATGAGTGAACTATCTTATTCAAGCTACAGAACAGATAATGGTAAATTATTAAATAGAAATCATTCTTGGATAGAGACAGGAAATAGAAAATTTTGGACCAAGTAGTGACTATTTAGAGGAAACAATTTGGCAACCTCAGTTACAGTAAGTACTGTTACCCTATTATAGCAAATTTATGGAAGGTATATTTTCATGCCCACTTAGAGTGCTACACATAAGTAGGGCCACCGCTAAACAGAATGACTCTTAGAGGTAAAATGATGGATGCATTTGGAACAAGGCTGTGTTTCTGAATCTATTAAAATACTGTATATTTTATTTCATACTTCCAAATCATTTTCTTAAAATATGGTATTACAGCATGAGTACCAGTGGCACATCCTTATCATTTTTGCTAGTGTTGAACAGCTCCACATAAATATTCATAAAGAAAGTCTGTCTTTTGCCCACACTGAATCCTGGTCCTTTGCTCTGGAATTTGATTTCCAGCACAGCTGGGTGTCACGTCCAGTGTAATTCTCCGCACAAATCATTCTGTCTATTATGGGAATGCAGCTCTTGTGTGGTGATTTTGTTGCAGAGAACTTCAGTCCTAATGTACCTATACGTGTGTACACACTCATCTGTGTCTGCACCCACACAGTGCATGTGCATATGTGTAGGAGAATGTGTGTGCATTCATAGGTATAAAATATACATAAAATATAAATAATTTTATTTCTTTTAACAGGCATCTGTCTACACGTACCTGTATGTATACAGGCAGTATGTGTGAATCTACAGCATTGTCATGGTTTCGCCTGAGATGGGGTTCACTTCCTTGCTAGCAGCTAGTGTAGTGTTATGTTTTGTATTTGGGATGAGAAATGTGTTGGTAGCGCACGAATGTTTTTGGTTGTTGGTAAGCGGTCAGGGCCTTTTCTGTTCCTCACGCCGCCCCACCAGCGAGTAGGCTGGGAGTACACAAAAGCTGGGAGGAGACACAGCTGGGACAGCTGACCCCAACTGACCAAAGGAATATTCCATGCCATATGATGTCATGCTCAATATATAAAGCTGAGGGAGGAGGAGGAAGGTGGGGATGCTCAAAGTTATGACGTTTGTTTTCCCAAGTAACCGTTACGCGTGATGGAGCCCTGCTTTCCTGGAGATGGCTGAACACCTGCCTGCCCGTGGGAAGCAGCGAATGAATTCCTTGTTTTTCTTTGCTTGAGTGCGTGGCTCTTGTTCTACCTATTAAATTGTCTTTATCTCAATCCACGAATTCTTCGACACTTTTACTCTTCTGATTATCTCTCACATCCCAACTCGGGGGTCATGTAGGCGAGTGGCTGCGTGGTCCTAGTTGCTGGCTTGGGTTAAACCACAACAAGCCTATACGTGTTTATCCCTACATATATTTGACATACTTAGGGCTCTCTAAAACAGGCAGTCGTACCAAGGTACAAATGTCACACTCATCGAAGGAACACATTCTCGATTTCACCATTTGCACTGCCGTGTTTGGTATCTTTTTTTTGATAATTTAAAGTGGAAGAAATTAAGTCCTGTACATTGCCATGTGATATAGCTGTGCCCTACCACAAGGAGCAAGTGTGTGAAGAGAAATACAGGGGTAAGAAGCAGCCTCTCTGCCCTTAAGGGACATGGAGGAGGAAGGCTTGAGCAGCTCCTGTCAGCGGTCCCCTGGTCATATTTAGCAGCTGGAGCAATGGGCACGTAACTGGAAGATGCTCCCCTCCATAAGGCAGCGCCCTCAAGCACCCGTGAGGGGGATTGCAGGTGTGAGCTAGCCTCAGAGCTGAGACGAGATGTGGAGAACTGGAAATTATGTGTCTAGGGAAGATATTGCTGAATACAGTCTTAACTGTGCACTTATCACTTCTCCGCTGTTAAAGACTTATGCTTTAAGTAAATACATTTTTTTTTTATTCTTTAATCTTGCTGCATACCAAATCTGATCATGATTAGTTAGGGAAATGGAGTACATCCTTCAGATAAGTAATTCTTGCAGCTTCGTGGTGGACTGCTTTTTCAGACCGCACAATGCTAATGTTAACATGGTTCATTTCGGTGTAATGATGTCTGACTTACAGATTCATAACACAGTAAAATAAGTATTTTCTAGTGATCAGCAGTGGATAGAAAATTCCCTTGGCAAGCAGCAAGATAGCACAGAGAGCACTGAACAACAAACGCGAGCCTGAAACAACTCATAGTGATATTTGTACCTTTACAAATAGTAGTAGTAGCTGAAGGACATAGGCAGGCAGTCTGTAGGTAGAAATAATATAATTTAGTAAGATTTTATTTTGTGTGAATAAGCGTAATTGCAAAATGCATGTGCCTATGTATGTGTAGATAGATTAATTTTAAGACTAAGTTTCCAAAAGCAAAAAGTAGTGGCACTTCTATTATACTGACTGACATTTCATTATTTAAATGCCTAATGTGCATTTTGCTTTTGGATAATTAGTTGTCAGTTTGCAAAAGCAATTACATTTTAAATGTTACCAGAGTTTTTCCAAAGGGAAACCTAGACTTTTTATCTTGTGGCTGAGTTGGTATTCAGATCTAAGACTTGCACAAAATGCATTTTTCTCAGAGGGACGTATATTGGCAAACAACGGTAACCCATGGGCAGGATTCATGTCTCTCAGGGAAAAGAAAAGATAAATAAGGATTTATAATCAAGTTAGCTCATGCTGCTGTGCCAAGTACAAAGTGGTGGTTCTTAGCCTGATTAACCTCGTACTCTGTGAATGCATTGTTTCTTTTACACCTGCAGAACTTCCCTCAATGCAGATGCAAATGGTTTTGCTTCAGTTCTTGCAAAGTGGTTTCCCCCGTGTGGCTTGAATGTGTTCTCATCATTCCCCTTCCAGTTATGTATTTCCTTAAATTATTGTACTCTTGCCCATTTTTGATTCCTAGGCAAGATTATTCTTTACCCTTCAGTGCACAGTTAAACATAACAGCTTAGCTAGAAGATATAAGCATAAATGAGGGAAGTTAAAGCTATTGCAGTAACATTTAGATAACGATAGGTATTTTTGCTCTATAGGACACCTCGTAGGTATAGCTTGCATGTGGTATGTGGGCCCAATCAAAACATAGTAGAGCTGTGGACCCAGTTATAAGCGTAGGGAAATTCCTGAGAATTTACTTGTAATAGTCGTGGAAAGGCACAAAGGTGAAGCAGCACCGCAAGCTTTGTGTTTGATTGCTTTAATGGTTACGCAGAAGTAACGACAGCTCAATTGCCCCCTGAGGTGGACTTGGTGGTGAAAGAGTGCTCAGGGCTCAGATGCGCGCAGCTATCAAGTGTGGGGAAAATAGGCAAAGTCAGAGCTGCAGTACATGCAAATGCAGCATTCAATCTAGCATCTCAGGAAGCTGTGTAGAGGGAACTATTTTCCACGTTTGGCATTTTTTTCATGAGACTTCAGAAGTGGTTCTGTACCACTGTGAGATAAAACTGAGGCTTTTCAAAGCTTTCCATGAGAAATGAGATGTAAAGACTGTAAGTGGGTAAAGACAATCACCTACGATGTCAGATATCCAAGTCAAAGTTACGTTCAAGCTGGACTTGAATTTGGCTTTTTTGATACATTTATGCCTTTATCTCTCCTCTTGGAGCTTTTCCATTTACTGCAAATTGATATTCCTTGGGCCAGAGAGCCCAAGTGAGATCGATAAGAGCACTTACAGGAGATGTCTAATACACGAACATTCAATTTCTGCATTTTTCCAGGTACAGAAGATTTCAGGACTGTCCTAATAATCATATGGATTTTATAGTATTTCAAAAAGGCATAGGTTGAATATGAAGGGACTCTGCCTATCGCAATCTTGGCGCTTATCACAGAAATGGAGTTGAAGGCAGTAGCTTTTAAACACCCTGCTGTGCCCCAGACCAGAAAATGGAAGCTTGACAATTAAGGTTGTTTTGGTTTTGATGAATAAACTACCTGGCAGTGCTGAGGCAGGCTGATGCTAGCTATTATATTACTGGGCAAAGTGCGGTGACATTCTTAATGTCTGGGTTTGTTAGGACTTTATGTTTCCCCCTCATTGGAAAGGGGACAGCGTTAGCACGATGTACGCGATTGGCGTAGTGTTGGTGGTTGAATAGCTGTTTGTCTTTGCTCCTAGATTTTGCTTGGAAACGTGTTCCCGAAGGACCTGGTTATGCAGTTGAATCCTTCTGGGCAGAGCTCTGAGCTTCCTTCAGAAGTGTATGCCTAAAATCTATGATGAAACTTCATGCATAGGTTTTGTTGCAGGATTTGGGGTCCTCTCCTCCTGTTTTCTTATGACGTCTGTAAGGGGAGATTATAGAAAAGTAGGCAAACATCTAAACCATTCTTAATTACTACTTATACTGCCTCTGCAAATGATGATCCTGGCTATATTCCCACTGTATAAATGACGTATGTAATTGGGTTAAACGGACTCGTGCACAACATTTCTTGGTCAATTACCTCTTAAATTATGTGCATTTTCTTAATTAGAAAATGCAGTTTTTCTTCTACACATAAAGCTTTTTTCTAAATATGTACTTTGTATATCTGAAATGATTACTCTTATTTGTACACAGAAGCTAAATTGAAAAGTTTTGCTATTAAATGTGTATGTTTCTATAACCAGCAAGACAACTTTATTTCTGTACATATGGGATGTTCTGTAATTATGGACTGAGGAATCAATGGATGTACACAATTGCTAGAGAAGAAAATCCTGAAAACTAAATGTGTTCGCTCAATCAACAAAGAAATCTGCATATTTATTAAAAGAGCAGAGAATGGATGTTATAAAGTTAATATTATCCCAAGGCTCAGTTATTTGTGAATTTACTGCAGTTCCAGGAAGAAGGTTGAATTGTCTAGGAAAATGCATTCTTGGATGACACATTTAAATACACATGATGTGAAATCTCATTTTTACAAAAATAATTGAACTCCACCATGAAAACATTAACTAAAGATGTTAATAGTTTTACATTTGTTTTCCCAACAAAACAAGGTGAAAAGTAATCTGACAACAACATACATGATGTCTATGATCGCTATCTACTCGATGAATCTTATCTTTGGAAATGTCCTTGAAAAATTTACAGAGCAAAGGTTTGCTGCCTTTGCTCGTGTAAGCTGATGTTCCTCCTTTAGCACTGCTGTGTTTATACTGATTTGTACGCAATAATTTAGTACTGGATTCTTATTGTGAACACCCTGAAACACATGATGAATTCATCCCTACTGCAAACAGCATTTAAACCTGTGCTTGACCTCATACACATTTGAATGTTTTGTCCCGAATTCAGATTTAGGCATGAATCATAGCAAACGGCAGTATGAATTGGCAAATTATATTTTTATTTCTTAAAAATTAATCTTTTTTTTCCCCATCATTTCCTTTATAATTATACTTGACTTGTCTAAGCCATTTGAAGGAAATATTATGTATTTTATTTATTTTCCATTTCAGTGCGATCTGTCAGTTTACCAGACTTACACAAGTATTTGCATTACTGTATGGGGCAGAGGATCACCAAGGGAAGGGAAGCTTGTAAATGGCGTTGTACAAGCAGGATTCTGACAATAAAATCAAATACCATTTGTCATTACAGGTTGACTCTTTGCCGAGAGCTCAGTACTATACTATGGTACATAATGCTGTAGAAGTATCAATATCACAATTGTTTACTACATAAAATGCTAGAAAAGCTACAGGACGGGGCTGGTGACACATTGTGCCAGTATTATGCCAGATTATTTTGAGACACGCAGGGAGTTCTTGATCTCCAGTTTATACTCAAGTCTATCAGCGTGTGGTATCTAATGCCTGCTTTTGTTCAGGGCCATTTAAAACTGTACCTGCCCCAATCTCTTAATCACATGTATCAGCACATGCATGTCATCTGGAGAAGTCTTCATTCATGTTAAGTTGGCTCAGAAGTCTTTGTGTTGTGTTTCCATGTTTTCTTCATAGTTTTTCTCATCCCTTTCTTTCCTTGGCACCTTTGATAAACATAGGGTTCATCCATTTTAGAGGCTTTAAATGGGGCGATACTGTCTTAAATATTTGTCAGTTGTATAAAGCTCAGTCTTATCAAATTATTATGCAGTTTCATTATCCTCCTATCCTTCCTCTATAGTATATTAAGTTTTTATGGAGAGAAAAGAGAAAATGCAATGAATTAGTCTTAGTGGTCAATCTCTACTTACTTAAGTGCAAATTAAAATTTATTTCATTGTAGTGCTGTAGGTAAAAATCTTGTCTCTCCAAATCACGATGTCTTGACAGTTATTTCAGTGAAACTAATATCTGAGTAACCTAACTTTCATTATTTTTACGCTGGGCAAACATGCTTAAGTTACAAGGACTCACCAACATATTCTTGTTAAACGTGGATTTGAAAAGCTGCTATGTAAGTGTAAAGTATTTGGATTAACTTTCTTTTCTCCTTCCTTTGGATTTCCTGCTGGCTTCCTTGCTGTACCATATTTTTTGCTCTCAAAGTGGGTGACTCATTGCTCCATAGAGGCTACTAATTTCCCTCGGGGGATAGAAAGTTGTGGTGCTAAATCTACCCTAGAGTTTATTCCTACCCTGCTGATTCCTATATCTTTAAATTAGATTTCTATTTTCTTTCTTTTTAAAAGCAATGTGTTCTCAGAGTCTCGCATATCCCTCTCTGCTGGAAGGCCGTGTCATAATCTGACTACGCCAAAAATTAAGAAACTTATTCTAAATTCTTATTGAATTTTATTATGAATGTTCTGTACTTATTTACATTTGTACTGATAGAAATATGTTTAAGCAAGTAAAGATATTACCCCTCAGCTTCCATTTTTATGGACTAATCAGATCAGTCTATTTTAGGTTCTGCTGCCAAATAGGCTTTCAATTGCCCTCCCAATTTAAGCAGGCTCTTATACTTGTGTCCTGGTTTCAGCTGGGATTGAGTTAATTTAGTTCAGCTTGTCCGTTTGTAAAATAGCATTCTAGGTGAAATCTCATCAGTGCTTGACTTGTACTAATGTTTCCAGTTCTACCATACTGTATTTTTTCTTTACTGTAGGAGTACCAACGATACGAAAGTAATAAGTAGAAATTCTTTTCTAAAAGGACAGTACTTTCTGTTCAGTTTTTACAGCTACTTTTGCAGTTCTTGGTAATTTTTGATTATTTAACAGTCATTCTCTTCCTTAGTTATTTCAGATTGATGAGTTTCCAGCTTATAGAAGCAGCTTGGGGTTTTTGCCCAGAAGTTGATCTTGCACATTGTACGTTTGAACTTCTGTTTTAGAGTTCTACAGCAAGAAACATTAATTATCTGGAAGACTGGGAATACCTCTTACCCACTTATTGTCTGCAAATTCTGTTAGGACATTCCTATTACTTGTTTGAAGACCAAGAATGAAAATCTAGTCATACAAATCTGGTACTTAATTTTTCAGTTGCAGCCCTTTTAGCTCTATCCACTGTATTCCTCACATTTATTTTTAGTTCTATTTGTAATCCCTATCATGTCCAGCCTTGTTTGGCACTGTAAAATAGTGATCTGGACAACTATAGTGTCATTAGTCTGACCTCAACAGATTGCAAGAATTTAAAAGAGATCTTGAAGGAAGAGATAATGAAAGCAGTTATAGGCTTGTTATAATTGGTGTGGTTGAAGGATATGCACCAGACAAGTTGTAATTAAAGAAACAGAGATAAAGAAAAAAGAGTAGAAAATGAACCAAGGAATTGCCAGAGATAGACTGTGTCTGAATAATCAAAGGGCTTTAAGTACGCTAACTGATTTTCTAGGAAATGCAGTAGATTAAATCTATCTGGACTTCAAAAGTTTTATGACTCCTCTGTCTAGAAAATCAATTGTCGTTTTGAAGTCTGCTGCCGTGAAACCCACAAAGCAAGTAGGTTAGAGCCGCTGTCTACTTCTGCCCTGGCTCAGGAGTGGTGGAAGGAGAAAATGACTCTAGTCGGAGAGGAAAGTTATGTTACTTCTCGTTGCCACTTTGGGCATGTATAGGGCCCAGAATCTGTGTTAGTTATTTCTGCTCATGAGTGCACTTTTTCTGTTCTGGAGGGACTAGTGTGAACATTTTGGGTAACAGATATATTGGATAATCTGAAGTAGTAACTTAGCAAATAATTTCTTGGTGCAAGGCATTCAGGCATATTTATGACAGAACGGATCCTCTTTGTACCAAAAAAAACCCCCAAACTGCAGTTCCTTCACCGTTGTGATGTTGTCCTTTTCTTATTTCTGTGTTAGTCCTCTTTCTTCTGTTCAAGGAAGCAGAGTTGCATAGCCAATGTCCCAAGCCCACCTTCACTGACTAATCTCATTTTAGATGTTCCTGTTACTGTATCATAATCAAAGAACTAATCCTTATTCAGCTGTACATAAATTATTCATGGCACTATGTTTCTCTAGTATGTTTTTTCAAAACTTCTGGTGGTGGAATCCATCTCCCTTCTCAGTGAAATATTTAAACTTTTACCTGTGTTCATGGTTAGGAAGACATTGTTTTAACATGTAATCCAAGTGGCTGCATCAATTTGTGTCTGTCACTTTTTGGCCTTGTCCAGATGAATACAGAGAATAGTTTATTCTCTTCCTCTTTGTGGCAACCTTTTAGTAGCTGGTGCTGTCTCCTCAGTTGTCTATAGTCTAGCCTAGACTGATGGGTTTTCCTGTTTTTCTTTGTGTATGTTCCATCTCTTCTAGAATTTTGATTATTTTTGGTGCTCTTCCATGGATTTTCTTAAATAGATTCCCACATATTTTGAAGTGAGATGTCCCATTCTTGACCCAGGACTTGAGGCAAGACCTTATCAGTATTGTGTAGAGTAGAAGGGCTACTTTGACTCTCTTTATTTATAATGCTACTTCTGTGCCATGTCAGAAGAATTATGCTTTTCTCAAGCACAATACTACTGAAAATAAGTAAATAAAATACAGCTTGCTTACTATGGGACTTTTCCCCAAGCTTTCACAAAGATTTACAAATACCACGCTAGCAAAAATGACTAACATGAAATTGCATAGCTCAAATCCTTCAAATTTACCAAGGACCCCAAACTCTGTTGACAAATGCTATTTACACAGTCCCAGCAATTTATTTCTGATAATGAAACCATAGAGAGGCATAATGTAGTGTCGGACCTCACTAGGCTAAAGTAAGTTTAGTTGGCTCAGCATTTCTGTACCTGCCAGATTCTTGACCAGCATTGCTATCAGTAATTCTATTTGCTGGCGTTAAAATGCAAAAAATCCATGAGGTATCATAACAATATAGCATAACTTCCCACTAGCAAATACAATTAAATAATTTTATTACAAGAAAATAAAAAAGCAAATACAGAAGATGTGATGGGAAAGTGAAACACAGTTTTGCAGGAGGTCTTAACTAAATATTTCTAGTGTGTTCACTCCCTGTTCACCAGCACATCTCCCTGTCGAGGTGGCTGCAGATGCAGTAATAAGTAGAAATTAGCTTGATGAATGGTTTATAAGCAGAAACAAAGGGGAAAAAAGCAATTTAAGACAAGTTAGTACTTGTTTTGTGGAAATGTACCAGAGGTGTTGAAAATCTTGTACTTTTTTTCTGAAGTTAAAAGCAATACTTCATCTAGGAAGCAGTTGTAGATTTTCCTTATACTATCAGGTGCTATACTGGCCTAAAAGGACAATTTCTCCCAGTCCAAGTTATATTTGTAACAAACTCTGTATTTGTACTAGCCGCAGAATTCTTGCAAGTTTGAATTTCTTCCTTTCTGTTTTATCCTTTCATAAATTCTCCACTTTGGAAAATAAAAGTTCACCAAACTGTCAGGAGCGTTACAGCTTGTATGGCTCTCTGGTTCTTTTGTTGACCATCCCCATCTTTGCTCTGAGAAGAAGTATTAGCTTTCCAACAGAAGCCAATGAAGGTAGTGAAGTCAAGGACTGTCAAGTGCAACATGACAGACAGATGAGTTTCTGCTCGGGAGTTTGCCCCTGGGAGTTTGAGTGAATAAAGTTGGAGCAAAAAGAAAGCAGGCTGGAGGATCTGGGCCTGCACGATGCCGGCATATCCCTCTAGAACTCATTTATTAAACTCTTGGGGCTTATTAATTTTATCTTCCTCGCAGACACAATGTTGTTAATGTGGAGGAACTTAACAGAGTTGCTGAGAAATGGTATGTAGACAGTTCACCAAAATGTCTGTCACCCTCGTGACCTTCTCAAAAGGTCCCCCATCTGCAGATTTCCCATTTAAGCAGCCGGTACCCTAGACACAGAGGACTTAGCAGGATCATTTAACTTGGGTTGTTCTACCCCATCATCATTCCCTGGAACCTCAAGTGGCACTAGGGACAGAAGTGCTTTACAGAAGACAAAACAATGGGTTTTAACCTCATCCTCTCGGATTAACCACAACGCGCGGAGAATAACCGATTTCCATGGGCTCAGTGCATTGCACGTAATGAGGCAATAATGTCAGCTGCTGTTTGGGCTACTAGAGTAGTGAGATTATAGTTTTTAAATAGGCTTGTACACCAAACCACGCTTAAATAATTGAAAACAGAAAAAATGTTTTAAACAGTGTTTCAGTATGAACCAGACTTAGAATCATAGAATCTTTTAGGTTGGAAGAGACCTTTAAGATCATCCAGTCCAACCATTGACCCTACTCTACCAGGTCTGCCACTTGGAGATATATATAACTTCCTTAACCTGTATTAATTACTAAAAGTCTCTTGGAAGCAGACATTAGGCTGTTTGCAAATGTGTACATTTAACGGTGAGGTTCTTGTTCTTTCTTGCTGATATTCTTTGTAGATTGATACCTTTTTGCTATTTTAAGTGCATTGATTTAATGGGAGTCCCTTGCCAGCCATGCACCAAGGATGTCAGAGAGAGAGAGGGGAATGTATAATGAAAATGCAGTATTAATCTCAGAAACACTGTGTGAGGAATATAGTCGCTCTCCTTGTAAAAACATTGATCCCAGGGGCGCACAGAGGATGTGCCTACACTAACCATGCAGCCCCTGGGTCACATAGCCAGGCTAAATCCTTGGACAATGCCTGTGTGGGGCAGTTAATGCATCACTGTGTTTCATTTTGCAACCAGGTATTTAATCATCTTCAAATGAAGCAAAATATAACCTGCCTGTGAGTGAACCTACTAACTAAAGTCTATTCTGTAATAAGGTTGTGCCAAAAAGTGACAGGTGAGGTTTCGCGAGGTGCTGAGCCCACTCCTAGCGTGGTTTATGGCTTTCTGTTCCCGCTGTAATCAAGATTGAATATATTAATGTATTCATCAGCATTACACAGAAGAGCTAGGCTCCACTGAAATGCAGTTGCAGTCTCAACTCACTTTTGATGGATTGTTTCTGTTTGTGAATAATTCTATTTATTATCCCAAGTCCTTAATAAACACTGCATCTTCATTCATAGCCTCTTAATCTTTCATGCGATTGCATCTTGGTATGATGCTTCCGCCTTGTTCCTTATTATGTTTTATTGTCTCTGCTGGATTGTATGTCGACTGGAAATAAAAGAAATTCAGTGAGCAAGTTTCAGATAATCTTTTGCTATCGAGTCTACAATTTTGGACAGTAGCTTGAAATACATAAGATCTTATGCTTTTCAGTTCACTTCTCATAGCTGATCTGAGGTAAATCCTTAAAGTGTAAATAAAATGCAGAAAATTACTACCAGACAGATAGAACAATATGACCTCAGAAATTAGAATTTGTTTCCAAGTTCACTGTCTAGCAGTTACAAGAATTCCTCATATGGAAAAAGCATTTACTCTGTGTTACTTTAATAACTTGCAAGACCCTCTGCAGGGAGTTCATATACTCACTTCATATTAGAATTCTCAAAACCTTGCTGTATAGTAATATGCTCATATTCTCCCCCCAAACTAGATTAAGTAAATAAAATTTAAGACTTTTTTTCTTATCTATTTCTTCAGCAAAATAGTAATGCTGGCAGTCCTGCTTGTTTTATCTGTATTAATGCAATCTGCCCTCACTCTGTAATGCTGATGAATAAATTGCTAAATGTGTAACAGCATCTATTTACTCTGAATGGCAACATTTTAGTCCAGACAGGAAAGGATTATTCTTGGGTTTTTTTTTCTTCTCCTACTGACTGAAAAGAAATTAATTGTATTGTGTGTTACCATTGTAGAAATATGTAAAATTACACCTCACGATAATGTAGTGGTGTATTTTCTAGTTTCAGTGTGAAGGTATTTAGGTTCTAGTTTGCAAGTAAATTGCTTTTCTCTCTTTTGTTGCAGGGTGCCAGGATTGTAACAATTCTGTCAAAACAAGGCCTTTAATTACTGCACCTTTGCGATGATAGGTTATTAGTGTCCACAAAATTCTTGACGGATTACATGAGAAATTCAATAGAATAAAAAGTTTAATCATCACCAAAATGTGAATGAAATGGATTCTAAATCTGATGGACCTGTCATAGGAAAAAAGTTATTAACTTGATTTTTATAGCTTTTGCTTGTCCTTATGTTCTTACTGTACCAGTGACAAATGTATCTGGTGTACCAACTACTATTCTACAGGAATACAAAGGGGAAAAGGAAGATCTGTTTTACGCTGCTTTGAAGTCTATTTAATTTATAGCAGTGCAAGTGAAGTCAGAGAGTCCGGAGGAACATGCTGTCTTGCAATTTGGTGCAAGCTTCTGTTGAGTATAGTTGTTTTAATTCCTTACACTGAAGCACCACCGTTTCTGTTTTTAAAATAAAGGCTAAACAGTATATCATGCCAAATATAAAAATGAATAGCAGCATTAATCTTTTTTCCGCTGCTTATGAGTTGGCCAGAAATGGGAATAATTTCATTATGTGAAACTACTGCTCACAATATTTGAATAATTATTGATCTGTTTGAAAAAGGTCTTTTATGAATATTTGGTACTTGGTTTTTTGGATGTGTTATAGGGTTATATTCTCATCGCAGACTTGTGCAAGTGTTGGAGTCTGTGAATGACTAAGTTCACAAATTTTAATTTCCTGTAAATATAAACATCACTTCTGTAATGCACTAAAATACCCCCCAAAACTGCTGATTTTTAAGCAACTAGAAATACTGTTCTTGCTTTTGGAAGGACCACTCTGGTTTAATAGCACCTGTAAGAAAGCATGAAATACTTTTCCCCCTTGTCTTTCGCTTGCCGTTTAGTTTTCATATATAGTGAAAAGGCTGAAAAGGGACAACAGCTGCAATTTCTACTAAGTAAATTGTCCATGATGAAATTCTCATTTATGCTGAGTAAAGGAATTCATCCTTACAATGTATCTACTTTTTTTCTTGTCATTACTTCTAGTAAAAATTTTCACCCAGAATTTTATTATATAGAGGAATCTCTTTAAGGGGAACAGCAGGAAAAAATGACAGAACAACTGGCCATTACATTTTCAGAGTGTGTTACTGTACAAATGCAAAGTAGTACAAAACAAGTAGGCTTAAGTCCATTAAGTCAATATGCAAAAAAACCCCACCTGAAAAGCCAGGAGAAAAACAAAACTTCCATTAAGCATGACATTTGTTGCCAATGGCACCTGCCATAATGTCTTTCTCCCTGTTATATCACATATTCTGTGAGCACGCAGGGAGCAGAAGCGGGCTGGCATTATCCAAAATCGTACGTCATTTGAGGACTGGGAAAAAAGCTGCATGAACTTGTGCTTACACTGAGTGTTGTGGAACGGGGACTAGGTCATAATGGTGGTTGACCCATAAGCAGGTGGACGTACTCACACTTTTTCTTCTCTATTTTGAAGTACCAAGTCTGTCTTTGTTTTCAGGCTGCATGTTCCGCAGAAGACAGAAAGTTATCAAAAGTTTCAGAATGGCGAAAAGTTGTAGTGTTTCAGGCAAGGTTTGCTGTGCCAGTGATATATAAAGAAGAAATTTTTAGGAGCCTGAGGACAGAACAGATTATTAGAGGGGAAAAGGGTCTAATGATTTGCAGAAATGGACCTACCAGCTACTTTGATAGACTGACTAAGATTCCAGCTCCATGAAAAATTTACAAGCATTGCCTTCCAGGATTACAAAAAAATCGGGAGAACTTTGATGAAATGCTGAACTAAGCAGAGGGTGATTGATAGCCACAGACTGCCACTAACCCTTCTCCTTGCAAAAGCAGCGCAAGTTTCCCTTGAAAGGACAGAAGAGAGTGGCTAACAGTTGAGTTCTGGATGTTTTACTGCCAATGACTTCCTTAATTTACGTTCAGAGTTACTTTTATTCATGCCTCAAGGATCTAGGAGGTTGGTAGACCTCCTAGAAAGGGGACCGCTGGTACCTTGTGTCTGAAGTCAAAATGATGAGTCCAGTAAAATGTAAACCCTGATAGTAAGGGTATAAATAAAAGCAAGTGCATTCGTGCAACTTATTCACAAATTGCAGGTTATTTGCAGATAGTCATGCTTGTATGATGGATGACTCCATAATCACGGATAACGGTAAAGCTAATACTATGAAACTAGCCACACTGATTTTCTTTCTTCCTCCTCATGCTTTTAAGATGGTTTTGAATACCTGCCAGGTTGGGGTATAGGCTTTAGCGGGGGATCTTGGCAGAAAAGGGGGAGCAGGCAACAGGAATAGATGACATGCCTTTAACTGAAACTGAACCTGCTTGCAGGAATATAATAATCTTAACAATGAATGCATTTCATATAAACCAGGAAGTTCCCCTCTCTTTGACCCGTAGCTTCCTAAGCGGTGGGCAGATGTGGGCAGTATTTCCTGTGCTGCACTTGTGCCTGTGAATTTTGGGGCTGGCCCAGGATTCCTCCTGGCACAGAGGCATCTCAGACCACATAGCAGGTCTGCTTCGCAGGGTGTTTCTGTGACATCAGCTGGAGATGGACAAGGATATTCCACTCAAAGGTTCTTCTGAAGACTTTCCTAACTGTGTATCTTGGTCAGGATCAGAAAAAAGGAGGGATCTTCTGGAAACATTTGGGTCTGGGTAGTGTCTAGAGTTGACCGCTGCCTTCCAACTGTCTGAATTTCCATTTCTGAACAACTTCTTAGCGTTCTTAATTTTGCCGTGCTGCTTCTGAAGTACGTGATCTGCTCTTGGCATTGGAACTAGACGTCCTGGATGACTGATTGTGCCAAAATAACTTTGTAATGGTATGGTATTTCTTCTCCGTTTAAGACGGGATCATGGGAATGTTAATTCCATGTATCTGTAAGGCTCTCTGACTTCTTTTTGACCTTTTAGTAGCACACATGACTCAAAACTGATGTTAGCAGTGAGCAGAATACATGGAGTAGGCAAATGATGATTGAAATACTGATTAGCGTAACATAAAGTAACTGAAAAGTGTAGGGAATAGAGGGGTAAGGTAAGTAAGTGGTAGTACGTGGAAGGTAAATGATCTCTGGGAACATTATGGGAAGGCTTCTTGTATTTCATTGGAATAATTCAGTATAGAAAAATTTCACGTATCGGTCCTTTAAGAGTGTTAATATACTTACGACAAAAGCTACTCATCTTACTGAAAAGAGCACTGACTGATCTAAGTAGGGCTATTCACATAAGCAAGATTTATCCACCAATCTCCTCCTTTCTTTGAATAGTAATATTGTACAGTATTAACGCTGAGTAAATGTCAGCAGATGACACTTTTGTGGCTCCTTTAGGTAAATATTTCATGATGTATTCTAGATTCTGTTCCTTTTATTGGAGGCTTCAGATGTTTTTTATTTTACTTTTTTGGTCCATGCTGCGGCTAGCTTCTTCTGGGTTCTCTTTTTTACATTATGTCCAAAGAAAATACTAATTCATGTAAGAAAATTACCTGTACAAGCAGACTTTGACAGCAGTAGCTGTGAAAATCATTGCATTCACTGGAAGAAGCACTTTGCAAATTGCCGGACTATTTCGCTAAAGCTCACGTAACATCTTAGTGAGTGAAATGATAGGTTTCATTTTTTCCGGTGTTTCCAGTGCAGAAGCATGTAGGCTACCTAATTTGAACCTTTACGTAATTAATAATAGGTTTATATCATTAGTAATTATATGCACGTTTAAGTGCTACTGTCTCTTTTTAAACTGTTGGCCATCTTTAATTAATACAGGTACAGCAGAGAGCACTTTGCTGACATTTGACTAATCCACACAGAGCTGCAGTGATATGGTAGGTAAATTACATCTTCGGAGGTTGTGCAGTTTATATTAGGACATAGTAGCCCTTGGTAACAATAGGTGCTCTGGTTTTGAGCTCCAGTATCTCTAGAGAGGTTTGAGGGGCAGGATTTCTCTTCTCTTGGGTATTACTATCAAAACAAATACTTTTCTCAGATTGTGACAGTTACCAGATGACTCAAAATGGTGTTTGTTTGATTTGTAACTGTAATTGTTAATTAGTAATTAGTCTGTGATCAAGTTTCAGTATTTTAACTATCTCAGACGCAGAGACAGTTTTAAGGAATACCTCGCATAAATATAAGCACAAGTTTATTTAAGAAATGTGTGGGCTCTATCTATTGCTTCACTTTGGCTAGGTTAAACAAGTTGAGAGAGAAATGCTTGAGTAACTCTGGTAGTTTAGTCTTCCTCATAAAACTTTTTGCTTTAAATTTCCTTCATCCCGACCAGTCTCTTGAGTTTTCTACCTCTTTCCTCTTGCTGAAGACTAACAGAAAAGTCCAGGCTTCTATTCTTTCCATTTTTTTCAAAGGTATCACTGAAATTAAGTAGACTCAGTGCAGCTGAAACGAGTGGAATTACTGTCACAACTCTTCTTAATGGGTTGTGTCTGTGTTGTGTACCTCAATCCACAGACTCCCCTTTTCTGAGTAATTCTGTGCTATGAAATACATCACTGCTGTTTTACACTAGCGGTTTCTTATGAATATCCCATTTAAGAAAGATCCACACTTGGAGACCTTACCCTTTCCTTTATGACATAATTATACATAAAGCCCTTAGCGCAGAAAAGATCTTATTTTTTTTTTCCCATCTGGAGCCGAGGAGCTGAGACTGCTAGACTGTTGCTTTGTGGGGCTTTATGTTTAAAAAGCAAATCCAAAGCAAGCTGAGGCATTTTTCAGAATTTATTCTCTTTATATTAAAAATAAGCAACCCGATGCTTAATTTAACGTTATGGTTTTGATTAAATTAATTGTTATCTTTGACTATGTCTCATAGATTTATGTTCTTAGTAAGCATGACTAAGCCAAATTCTCTGTTCACTGAACACCAGTGCTTTCAATTAATTTTATGCATTTGTAGCTTTGCATAGTTGTATTTTAAGGCTAGACTATCTAAAGAAACATCAGGGATTTTCAAATTTAAGGTCCTCGGTTTTGCATCCTTTGAAAAATCTATCATGCTCTTAACATTTGACTTCAGGCTTCATACACATACGTTCTTGATGTAAGTTACTAGCCGCATGCAAATAAAAATGAAATTTATAATGTAATCTGGTTGACTGAGCAATTTTTTCGCTGCAAAGGCACAAGTGTTAGTCTTCCACAATCTGAGCAGTACATATCATTAACTATTAGAGTAGTGATTATTGTAGCTCACTATCCCTTTTCAGGTGCATATTGAGATTGCTTTTGCTTTCCTGGATATATTACATGACAAGACCGTATGCCTTTTTTGATCAACGAAACCTTGAGATCCTTCCTGTCTTCAGTTTCCACAGAAAAAGCTGTACTCTTAATAGCTCCTGTGCTTTTCTTCCCTGTTAAACTTTTTTTCCCTCCCCATAGTTAAGGTAACTGGCAAAAGGAAACCGCCCCTACCTGTAAGCCGACTGCACTGCTCTCTGTCTGTTAAACACCTTTCTTGCTGGTTTCTTGGCCTTCTAAAGGTTTTGCAAAGGCCAGTTGTGTCCTTTCAGAGAAGTCCAGTGGTTGACAGTCAGATGGGCTTTGGTGCCAGAAGGCTCACTTACAGCATTGACTGCTTCTTGCCTATTTGTAACGCGTGGCTTCGAAACGAGGTCTGCAAACTCTGTTCCGCACTCCTATTACAATTCTACAAACATCAACAAACACTGTCACACGCAACAGAAAATCAGGTAAACCAAATTAATTTACCATTTGGAACACTGGGCAAGACTATGCTAATATTTAGGGTCAAACCTAAGGTCACCTTCAAGGTTTCCATGCCTGATAATGCAGCAGTCCCCGATGCAGATTTTGTCTTTGGCCCGAAGCCGGCCATGCTGTGGTGGCCAAGAAAGGCCAGCCCATGCAAAGCAGGAGGAGTGATCTGCAATTTGCTGCTTTCCCCTTCAGAGACTGTGTAGGGTTGGAAGATGGACGCAGGAACCGGGATCGTTCTGTACCATTCCTGTGTGTGAGATGTACAATGCAAGCACGCTTCAGAAACGCTTGACCTCCTGTCTAAAAATTAAATACAGTTTTACAGCCTTGAGAGAGCAAGTGCCTTAGGGTAAAACTTGGGGATTGATAGTATTACAGGAAGGCAGATAGGAGTTAAATAAGGTTTCATAATGAAGCTGAAGGTCAACATAGTCCAATGCTGATCCTTCCTTACAAGTGGCAAATCTCATGTAAACTCCTTCTATCCTTGCTGTCTATTTTTGGTTCCCTATCCAGACATATGAAAGATATAGCTGGCTATGATTCGTCTGGAACCGAGTAACATTAAAATATAAAGGAAGATAATCTTCTCAAAAAAAAAAAAAAATCTTTTCTGATGAATGGTGTGCAAATTTCACAGAAAGTATTTAAAAGCTTATAAGAATAATCAATAAATGTCAATTAAAGAGAGTTTTGGTAGAGGTTTTTATCCATATGGTTTGAATGATCACATCCGTGTTCATAAATGTAACAACTGTATGCTCATGACAGTAAAGTTTCAGTGGATTTTAATTGCTGTAATTGCCCCTCCATTATTCAAGAATCTTAGATAACAGACTTCCCTTCATTTAAATTCTCTTTACTAATTTTGTCCTGGACTAATGTTGTAAGGTACTTAACTTTGTTAATTAAAGATACCAGCCAAGCACAGTGCTTAAGGATGATGCTGCCAATGACATTCTGTATTCTAAAGAGCCAGGCTAAGGTTTTTAACCAACTGTTCTCTAAATTCTGTGGCCGACTACTAGGTATTGAGTTATAACAGAGTAGCAGACATAGACCTTGTCTGCATATCTGGATAGTAGTCGTGCATAAAAAGCCAGATTGAGAGTGAGCTTGCTTGTTAGAAGCAAAGCTATTGTCCAGCTGGGGTAGGTTATATTTTGCCTTGTCTATTATTTCTTTGTAATCCTCTTGAAATACGTGTCACTCGGCTCGTAAACTAATTTTCTTTATCTATATTGATACCTCTGACTTCAAATTGCTTCACTGGCTTCTTTCAGGTAAGTCCTACTTGATAGTAGACTTATTGCCAGGTTCACATTACTTATCCTTCAGTGCGAAGGGCTGGAATAGCTTGATCAGTTTTCACCTTGAACCATTTTCATCCTTTATTCCTTTGCCGTGTACGCCTTATGCCTGGAAGTGGTTCTCTGTCTTATTGCACCAGTCTCTGACATTCATCTCATTTAATCTCCTCAAGATTCAGGTCTGCCAGCTACCCCAAAGCAGACCCAGACGTAATCTCCTGTTGGGGTTATTGTCAGTAATGCTGTCTCATTTTATGTTTTTACAGCTCCAAGCACAATTAGGTTTCAATCTTGACTGGCACCTTTGGGCACCACAGAACACACATAATGCACAATAAGTGAGAGGATGGATATTTCTTCTTTTTTTCCTTAATAACTCTTGTAGTTCTATCACAGCATGATTATAAGCTAATGAGAAACACTAGATGACAAAATCAAAAATAGATTTTTTTTTCCCAACACAAAAGGATGCTGCTTTCATAAAAGCTCTATAAATGACCTTTAAATCCTAGTACTTTTATAAGATAGCTATGAATGGCCCAGTACACTGCCTATGCACACAGCAATGTACAATACAATATATATATGACCTTATTAGTCACTCCATATGGCCAAAAATTAGTGTTGTATCACAGGATGTTATTTGAGAATGAATTGAAAACGCTATATTCTACGCTGTAGCATATTCTAATGGTTTCTTTCTAGAGTCAGTTTAGTGGCAAACATGACTTAATGTGACTGCAAGATATAATAGATCTTCATGCAAAATTAAGAGTTCAACAGCCATTTTTTTGTGGGGTTTTTTTTGTGTGGGGTTTTTTTTTTTTTTAGCTAAAACCTTCTCAAGACTCATGGAGATGCACTTGTTTTTTCTCTGTAGCAGTCTATGTTCATCCTGTTCTCCTCCTTTAGCCTTTTTGAAGTTCTCATAATTTCTTGTCTTTAATTGCTTTTAGTTTTTCTAAGTTCCATAGCTTTACCATAATAGTCTTCTGGGATGATTGCTCTACTTGCAAATATGGACCGTCTACTGTCTATGAACTGAAATATTTACAAAGGAGAATACTGAATCCTTATGAGAGTTGAGTTCTATAATAAAACAAAAGCTGTGTGAATAAAGTAACTGCCATGCATCTTTCAATAGGTCAGCTGTTCTCTGTTCACTAATATATCTTTGCTGATAACTTCTGAAACACTGTAACCCTCTAAGGCACTTCAAACAGCTCACAAATCAGCCTTCCAGTTTTTAATGTTTCCTCCTTTTCCCCACAAATGAGAACTTCTCCCTGTCTTTTCTCTAAAATTTGTCTGAAATTGCGTTTGTATGCAGGCCGGTGTGAGATAGTTTTCAGTATGGGGTAAACTGAAGTTCTTTCATGGATCTTTGTTGAGAAAATGGTGCAATTTATATCTGTTGGAAGAACTGGCTTTTAGAGAGGAAGAAATGCTTGGAAACATTGTACGCAGTGTTGCTCGTACACATTACATATACAAATATATGCGCACTGACGTGTGTAATGAGCAACTGCTCTTTAACTGTTATGGGGCTGCCAAAGCAAGATTTCACAATGCATTCAAAGACAAGCCATGAAAGTCAGGAGTTTTGTGGTTTTGGGGTTTTGTTTTGGGTTTTTTTGGTTATTTTTTTGTGTTGGGGTTGGGTTTTTTTGGCAGGACATATAGTCAGTTAACAACCTGATATAATGATATATTTTAACGTGTCCTTCAAAATAATGATCTCATCTGAGCCAGAGTTAGTGCTGCTTAAGGAAAATGCTGGTTATCATCACCGCATGAAGAAATAGAAGCTGTTAGAAACAACCTACCTCCTAAGAGCAAAAAGAAGAAAACTCCCATTAAACGCATAACCGCTCAGAAGTTTCAATTTATAGGAGTTAGAAATTATGTCCTTGTGGCACAGAAGACAAAGAAAGGAGAGTGCCATTTGGGAGGGAATATAAGGTAGGGACAAAAATCTGCATCAGGTCTATCAGCCAATGTCCACAGCTGTTGATGGGGCTTAGAGCTGCTGTTGACAGAAACATTCTGGTTTAACCCTGATTTCAGGTACCTGTCAGATATCTAGGTTTCTATTTAAACCATGTATACTACCTAAAAAAAGGAGCCTGACGAGGTCTGAGACTATTTAAACATATACTATTAGCATGTGCCTGATGTCAAGGGGCAATTTAAACAGCAGCAACTTGATTAGCTGCAGTAGTCAAACCCGGCTACAGGTTGTTGGGTTGAGGGGATGTTTGTTTGTTGTTTTTTTTTTTTTTCTTGGCGGTTTTTTTACAGCTTTTTCAAAGCTTCCATTTATTTACTAAAATCTAATCTGGAGATATAGAG
>VFFE01007173.1:89867-105264 GCA_008921705.1 Burhinus oedicnemus | reverse complement strand
CCCCCCCCCCCCCCCCCGTTGAGATGGAGTTTTTTATCGCTTCATTACTGGGCAAACACCTCCTCTCAACCTATATGCTTGACCTATCAACTCTTTGAGTCTCTCCCGTATTCCAACTTTATAAAAAAAGCAAAAACAGAAAAAACACATTTTCTATAATCTTTTAAATGTTAGTGCTCTGATTTAATTTTGGCAGCCTGCTCCTTTTGTTGTGCTTTTTTCTGTTGCATAGTTTTATATAGTTGATCTGTTAACATTGGAGTGGGAAGGTACTGCATCTATTAAACCTAGCTGATAAAAAATAATCCCTGATATTTAAGGATTCGGGGCAGGGGGTGTCGGGGGTGTGTGTGTGAGTATTTCCACGTGCAGCATCAGTAGCAAGTTAATCTCACTAGAAACAGGATAAATTCTTAAATGCTAAGGTATCTGCTTGTAACTTTATTGTGCCGCTGGGAATCAGGAAATAGTATACAGGCCTGATAGTGACTCTGGGTCCTAATAATTTGGGGTTTCAGATCTAGATCGCTAGTAGCACCCTTGCTAGCCAGTGTGTTGGGACAATCTGTAACCTGATTCATTTTCATCCTCAGCTAGATGAAATATAGCTTAACTTCAAACAACAGAGAGGCACTGATTTACAGCACACAGAAGTGTAGGTATATATTTCAAATGTATTTGGAATACTGAAGCTTTCATAACTGAATGCCTGTATTTTTTCAGACCTCCTTGAATGTGCAGAGTCTATAAAAATTCAGGATCATACAGATTGCAGTATTAGAGAAAATTGTCCCAGCTGCCTGCTCATTCATCTATTCAACTGTAGTCATCCAAAACACGCAAGGATGACCATATAGGTGCAATAAGGATACTTATTTTTCAAGACTGTATCCTGCCTGGTCTTTCACAGATGTTTTCTGACAGTTGCTTGCACTGTCCATAAATTTAGAAAATAGCAGCCCTGGGTTCTTGTTCTAAGCCTTTGTGGGAGTGCATGTATGTTGTTGCCACTAGAAGGATGGCTGTCTCTCAATGCATCTCAGTTTCTTTGCTTTGAGTCATTATAAAGCGTATCAGGGAATTATGTGGACACCTGAAAAAAGGAGGGAATATTCTTCTGGTGTATGGTGTAACTATGATTTGCCTCAACTTAGTGCTACAATGAGCGAGCTAGCTGAGAAAATGAAACAATGAAAGACAAAAAGAAGTGGGGGAAAAAAAAAGAGGAGAAGAGGAGAGAAAGGAAAATTAATACAAACCAAAACCAGTGTGGAAGTAAACCTGAAAAAAGGACTCTTTTGAGGAAAAGCAAAAAAGGAGAAAATACAGGTCAGAAAGAAGGGACAGATGAGACTTGTACATCTGTCACTTTAGTAGCTGAATTTCCCATAAACTTCCATTGAGATCCGATTAGCTCTGCAGGGAGCAATCCAAGTGGGAAAGCATTAGATGTAACTGAACTTGTGATAAATCCTCCTGCAGCCAAGCATTAGTCAGAAATATACTGATCTAATAACAAGTCATGATTACAGTTTAATCCTGACTGGTACTTTCAGAATTACAGATAAAATGGATCGTTTAGTGTTGACTTTTACAATTCCCCAAGGTAACAGTATGGGGTTCTCATTAACTAAAGGAATTATTCAATTTGAGGCTGAAGCCATATAACTGCATGCTTTTTACAGGACTGGGATCATTAGTATTGTCGCAGAGGTGTATATGAATGACTTCTAAATCAGGTACCAGTCACATCCCATATAGTAAATACCTAAGCATCTCACTTAACATTTTTACAGATGCGATATTAAGTTTTAAAACTTCAGACGGCTTTCTGATTTTCAGTTTGGGAAGAATCCTTCCTGCTCCACCTTTCCAGATGTGACAGTGTTGCTCAAAGGCTTCGTTCCTCCAGTGCCTGAAAGTAGAGATGCAATATAATGCATCTCTGGTGTTCTTCATGATGTTGGGTGGGATGAATAAGAGAAAGTAACAATTTATATCTATGGTTGTTTGCACATCTTAAAAAAAAGTGCCACTGGTCATTAGAGGTATGATTGCTTCTTGTCTTGTCTTGCATGTGGGATCTAGGCTACATCTCTCTTGATTCATTGTGGTTAGGATCTGTCAGGTTTTATGGCTCAGCAAAAGTGAACGTTAGGGAGACTGTTTGCTTGAAAATGGAGATTTAATTGCTCAATTTTGTCTCACGTAAAGTGTTTTTTGAATCAAGTTTTCTCATAAAACTCTTGGTTTTCAATTTTTTTGCCAAAAAATAAGCACTTTCTGGAAGATATAAGACAAACCAAGTCTTCTTGAGTGACTTCATATAATTTTAAACAGCCTTTAAGAGATAACTGAATTAATTTTGTGCTATAAACAGGCATTATTGCTCAATGCTTCCTGTGCATATATGTTTGATTTCTACAAGGGTTGCATGCAGTGTATATTCTAATATTGTAAAGACACTTAGCATTAAACTTATTAATAGAAAGTTTAACCTGGCACTGACATCTGTTTGGTGGAATCACAGAAAATGATGCTTGCTTAGTACCTGCTTAAGTGGTGATGTATCTTAAATGATATATAAATAGGATCATTACAGATACATATTTCTTTTTCCAAAGCTTAGTGTGTTCTCTTTGTCATCATGATAGTTCTGAAGTAATTTTCATTATCACACAACCAAATAATATATCCCTAATGAGTATCTTTGGGAATATTTCTCGTGGGCATATAAGCAAAAGTTTTCAGACCGGGTCTATAGTGGAATATGAAAATAAAACAGACATTGACAGTTTTAAAGCAAAATATTGTTTTGCAGGTATTTTTGTGTTTCAGCTGTCTGAAGTTCTTTATGTATCAATTATTTTCAGATTGAAAGTATCCTAATTTATTTCATGTCCCCTTTTTTCTGTTCCCTATAATGTCTTTTGGTTTTCCTGAAATCTCTCTCAGTATCTCAGAAAATATGGATTACGATGAGGTGAATGTCTGACTTCATTTTAAAAACGGTGTAATTTCTGGGGCAAAGACCTGAAGAAATCTATCTTCATGTAATCATTCTCAGTTTCAGAAGAAAAAGCACGAATGTGGAAAAGGAATGGAGTTAGGGAACCAGCTGATGGATGGAGTAGGTAGCTCTCTCTGCATCTCTGTTTTGGATCAGGAAAGAGAAGTTAATGAGTCTTTTGAGGAAGGAGAGCAGAAGTGAGAAATCCAAGCTGTAAAAAGATGAGGGAGAAAGAGGGACCTGATCTGGTGTAGGCGCTGAAGGCGCAGCCAAGAAAAGCCTTGAACAGTCTGTCAGTTTGAGTTCAGCGCTTGGCTAGGGTTATATAAATGCAATAAAAATATCTTCTCGATTCATTCCTGCAAAAAAATAAACATCCTGTAAACACATTTAGTACTGCAAGAACCTCTCGTGAGATGCTAATGTAGAGCTTGGTGCACATTGCTAGCCAGGTGGGAGGAGAGGAGGTCCAGCTGCAGTGGTGCAGGAGCCATCTGGTGTTACCAAACCTTCCAAACCTGGAAGGAGAGGTGAGGGCCTGAGGTCACCCATCTGCATTTCTGCTGCCATCTCGAATGGCAGAGCCTGGAGGGCAACAGCTGGGAGAGATACCTGGCTCGTACAACATGATAGCGGAGATGGCTAGACTTGATTGAAGAACCAGTTGTTTCTCTCCAGCTTCGCCCCTGAGGGGTGGCTGCTGAAGACCTGCTCTGGGGAAAGGAGAGAGCCTGGCGTCATCTTCACGCAGGTTGTGCCACGTCCCCATATCCCCGGTAGGTTAACTGATTTCTTTGCTCCCACTTGGCACCTGGGAACTAACTGACATGCACATATTGAATCTGGTCCGTGGGACCAGTGCATCGGAAGAAGAACAGGCCAACAGTACAAAGGGATCCAGACCGGTTGAGAGGTCAGCTGAACTCCTGTCTCGTGTCAGTTTGGTAGTAGAATTACACTGGCTTCAGTAAAGTAAATCCTAATTTAAAATTAGGGCAACTGCAAATTGAATCACATCACTGCTGTGATGAATATAGGTGTTTTTTTTTCCATACGGACATATAAATGTTTATTTACTTATTTATTATAGTAAGTGTATAGAATATCACTTACAATATAATCTTTTATTTAATTTCCTAATGGTGGTGGCTTTCCTGCTGTCTCATAAGGTAACCTGTTTTCAACATAAGCAGTGTTTAATAACAAAATGTTTAAAATAAGAATACATACAGACTGTTGTTCCAACTTCTGTGCTTTTCAGTGTGAAGCAACATATTGTTTTTTAAGACATACATGGCAACGATTGTGTTGCTACAAATATATGAGTGGATAGAAAACATAAAACAATTTTTTAAGGTGTAAGGTATATATCTGAAAATCTCTTCAGTGAGTTGCACATAAGAATAAAAAGAAAGCAAAAGGGCTTTGAGTCTCCCGCATATTGAGGTGATTCAGATGTTGCACACTTTGACACGTTTGTCACTGTCTGATGAAATGACCCCATGCACCAAATAAAAGATTTATTTTTCAGACGCTTTCTTTCATAGCCGTGGTTCTGAAGGGTGAAAAAACCAAAGTGCTGAGAATTATAATGTATTAGCCTAACTGCTGAGCAAAATTAAATATTTTTTTCTAGTATGAAGTATCCAGGATTCCGGTTTTGTGCGATGATTTACATTCAACTGTAATGTGGCCTGTTGCAAAATTGCTGTAATAAGAGTTACAAATATTTGTCAAGGAGAAGCGATGAATTAAGAAATAAAAGCCTGTTTATGAAAATACAACGCAGTGTATAAAAATGAAGATGCTAGAGTTCAGATAAGCTGCACCTGAACTCCTGAATGTTCCACCAAGTTCAGGTACTCAATTAAATACCAAAAGATTATATCATATCTCTGGAAAGCCAGCTGCTCTGTAGCATTACTCAAGAAAACCCATTTAAGTGTGAAGGCATCATAAACATTACTCCAGCAGTGGGCTTCTGGTGATACAATCTCTCCTTTCGTAACCAAGGGTAATCTTTCTTTTAAAGAAAACCTCTGATGTCAGACATTTCTTTTAGCAACAAAATAAATAGTAATTATGTGTTTTTGTCTGAACTTCGCCCTTCTGCTGTAGCAGTAGTTTATCCTGCAGCTTTTCAAAGAATCCTCCAGCAATACTTTAAGGAATGTTTTGATATTTTGTTATAAAGAGAATTATTTTAGGTAAGCAAGAATATTTTCTTTTAAATGAATTGAAGCAAATAATAAAATAGTTGCTATAAGAACAGATATGCTCCTGTTAATTTCCTAAGCACCTATCATAGGGTGGATTTGAGTTATCCTCTGGAGTAAGTTGCCTTCCTATATATAGATGTAGCATAAAGAAATAATAATTTAGATTAGACATGTAATTTTTGGATAGCTAAAGCTGCACCTGACTTTGAATCATTATTTTAAAAGAGTAGTTGTTGTTGTTCGGGACCTTTGATTGCTTCACGATTGCGTAGGATAGAAATCTATTTTAATCAACCTCTTTTCATATTCTTGTTGCAGCAGCTGAAGAGCTGCCATTTGTCAATCCTTTTCACTAGCAATGTCAGTATAAATTCTTTTATGCCTATAGTGATGCCGTCAGAGGAAGGTAGCTGGCAAGGTCATTGGTTAGTTGATGCTAAAACTTCATTTGGGATCAAGAGGAAGCTAGAGATGTTCAGGGAAGAGAAATCCTCTGAGGTTTTCTATCTATGTAGATGTGATGTCTTGACCTGGAAATAGTGAAAGGGCTCGGAATGTAATACAGTGCGACGGCCTTGTTCTGAAATCCTTCCCTAGCATCCTCTTTTTTCACCTGGTACAGACAGGATCCTGGGCCACAGGATCCTTTGTTCTGACGTGCTGTGGCCATATTCATGTTCTTAAAGAAATTCGACCTTGTGAACTTAAGAATTAACAGCTCTAGACATGACTTTCTGTTCAGTAAAGACAACAAAGTAATGGCCTGGATTTTTCCCCTGATAGAACTGATTTCTAGAGGATGTGGCAAGGCCAATTCTTGCCACATTCACATGTAAATAAATCCCGTGGGAGGTGTCCCTTGCTTTTGAGTAGGCTGCAAGCACCACTCAGGCCGTCTGTTCAGGAGCTGCCCTCTAAGGAGTGCTCTTCGTAGCTCTCCCTCCTGCAACCTGTGTATGTTCCCTTTTGAAATGGCAGACCTCGTTGCGGCATTTGTGGAAAGCACAGAACAGTGTGAGGAAAATGCCTGGGTTGGCAAATAACTTGTTTCTCCTTTGCTTGGAACCACGGATCAAAGGCTTCTGTAATTTTCACTGGTAGAAATAATTTGCTAGTACAGCGATCCATCTAATAAAATCAAGTTGGTGCTTCACAGTGTGTTTGCGGACACGCCTATGGGTGTACCCCTGTACCCAGCACACAGGCATGGATTTTGTTTTTTCCTCCTGTTTTCCCTAAAGTGTTTTGAGGATGAAATTATACAGGGGTTTTTGTCTTGTTTATAGAGAGATGCTAAAGATTTTAATGGAACTCTGTGCTTTGTAGACTCCTTTTTAATACATTGTTAAAAAAACGACCAGTGCAGACTGTTGAAATGACAGTTCCAAAACCTGATTTAATCTGTGTCCAGAGTTTGCAAGCATAAAATAGAAAAAAGTTTAACAAATATGACTTTAATTCAGCTACAAACATTAGTGGTTTTAAATGCTCCCGATGACCTAATAGTCAAATATACAGGGTTCCTAAATCCCTCAGTCTCCTTCAAAAATCCTTGCTCTCATAATACTTGTTACTTAAAAAGTAGTGACTACATCCCTGAAACCGATGGTCTTGATAAGCCTAGGCTGAAAATTAAGTTTATCTTCACAGACTTTGAAGCTAGAATTTAAAATATCCATCGGTTTCTGTTGTTTACTTTAAGCATCTGATTTTCCTGACTCTCACCAGTTCAGCAGACGTGCTTTCATTACGTCCACTAGATGAGACTGCTCAGGTCAGGTGTTTTGGGTCATCCAATTCAGTGTATTGTATACAAGGTAAAAGTATATACAAGGTATTAGTGTGCCTATCAGAGAGATGTCAACAACAGTGAAAATGTAGAGAAAGTCATGACAAGAATGTATGCTGCTCTCAACCTGCCACCATCACCTCATTTTAAATTATTCCTATGTGGAACATCATTAGCTGGGTTTCTGCAGGTAAAAATCTACTTAAAAGGATTCCTTAGGTCCCTTAAGGTAAAAATCTTAAGAAAAAGACAGCTAAATGCAGAGAGATTTGTTAATGAATATCCAATATGCCAGATAAACAATGATTTGTTGTACTCAAGATCATTCTTACAATTGTTAGCATCCAACAGTAATTCTCACTGCAGATAAAACACTGCAATTTCTGATACTGGTGGTTTTTAATGTCTTTTGTAAAGTCATGTATCTTTGCTTGTACAACCATTGCTCATAGGTGACTCTTAGCTAAGAGTTCATAACATCATCCCAGTAATCTCCAAACAGGTAGCTGAATTCACGGGGGTTTTTTCCAAAGAAAAACATATCAGCCACTGTCAACTGGTGCACGCTATTCCAGTATTAAATATTTTTATGTTCCTGTCTTGTCCACAATAGAGAATATGCATCCTAAACCTCAACATTTTCTAGCAGTCAGTTTCCCTGGTAACAAAGCCAATGATACAAGTTTCTGCTGCAAATTAGACCAGGGTAAATATGGAGCCATATTACTGACTTAATTTGAGGATATATTCTGATGCACCTGGAAATAGAACTGGTGTTAGTAACATTGCATGATCTCTTATTTAAAGCTTTTTTTTGCCTCAGGGAGCTAATCTGTAAGCAGTGAGCCAAATAAAACCCCAGCCCGCTCCATGCCTCCTTCTGTCTTTGGAGTCCTGGCTCTTTACCCTGTCCAATGGTTAAAGTGCAAGGCATGTCCAGTAATTTGAAGATTTGACTTTGCTCCTGGATCACTGCCATATCAGTCCCAGGATAAGGCCTTTTAGTATGTCTGTAAGAGGGTATGTGTCTGTTCTTCTGACTAGGATATGTTAGGTGAGGATTTCTCTCAGAAATAACCTCATTTCCTTCCACGTTTTTTCTAGAGAACCAATCCCCACGTAATCCTATTAAAATTAGAGTTCTAAGGCATATCTACCAATGAGACTTAACAAAGTTTTGGTGAGGATTATAGTACTGAAATTTGAGAGACTGGCAAATTATGTCCTCCTGCCTTGTTACTATACCAACTGGATGTTTACCCAGGCTTCAGGCACGCCTTGTCAACTGACCTTCCCACATGTCAATAAAATGCCTTTATTTAATTCCCTGTCTCTTCCATGCGTAGCAGGTAGTCCTTCATTTCTTACCCTCTACGCTCTCAGCTCCAACTTAGAGGAACATCAGTTCAGGTCTTCATTTTACGATTCTTTACTTGCTTTTTCACATGCTTTTGTAAGCAGTAGAATACTATTTGGCTTCATGTCAGCAGCTGCTGAATTGAAGTTGCTCTATTCAATCCAGACTGCTCGAGAGAGAATAGCCAAATAATAAACCAGCACATGGTCTATGCTTAGCAATTGAATTTGCTCACTTCAGCTTGTAATCTGTAGCTGCTTTTGCACGATGCTGCTAATTCAAACATCGGCACTACTTGAGCTTCGTTTCATGGTTTTTTGATGGGCCAGCTATTTGGAGACTGTAGAATTACTTAACTCAGTTTTGTTGTGCAAACGTTTAAGTTACATCTTGACTCAATGCTGCACTGAATAGAAGCCAAAATTAGAAATACTTGTAATTACAATACCATCATTGTCATCTAAATCACTGCCCATCCGAATGAGTACAGGCTGAAGCGCATGATGCGTAGGTATGCAGAGGTATAGTTTCAGACTGTGCAAATTCAAGCATCTCTGCATATTTCTGGGTCAACTACACTCATTTTGATTGTTTAAAGTTTACTTCATCACCACCGTAACAGCTGGAGACTTGCTTTGCCGTAAAGAACATACAATAACTGGGACAAGTATCCAGGCCTGACACACACGTGAAATGCTCTCAAGGCACCACGCCAGCACCAGAACGGCTGTCACAGCGTCTCATGCCCTGCCTTTTCCCCTGCTTGCCAAATTAGGCTTGCATGAGTGCCAACATCTGGTGCAAGCCATACTGTACCTTGGATCTGTGCCTTGCCACCACCTGGAAGAAAGGCTGTAGATTAAAGCCTGGAACTGAAAGGCATTTGGTTTTGTGAACTGTAGGGAACATAACATTTCTGTTTGTGTCTGCTGCTCTGTGTATTTCACATTAGATAATAAACTGAGAGGGCCGCATGTATTTAAATCTAAACTAGCTACTTAATGGTGAAACTTTATATAAATTAGTCAACAGCAGCTAGCAGTCAAACCTAATGGCAGCAGATGGACGTCATGGTGCCTATTCCAAACTCTTTGCTATTGTGCTACTCCCTCCAAATTCCACTCTGGTTGTGACCTCTTTGTTTTAAATACAAGCACAGTTGGTTTCTTTTTCCTAATGTTTGCTTGGTTGCTTTACCCAGAGGATTCTATTGCGAGGGATTGCAAAGGCCTTAGTCTGCTGCTGGACCGCTGTATCCTCTCTGGCCTCGTTGTCCTTCCAGTATGCTGGCTTTCGAGCGAGTATCTGGCTTCTCATCTGTATTCTCAAATTTGATGAAGGATTTTCTCAGTGCTGTGACTGTGTTTCTTCTTTGGAATGTTTCTCATTTGTCTTTTCTAGTTGCATCTACATTGCCATATGCCCTGCACTGCTAATCCCCTCATCATCCAGACCTGGCACCCTCCCTGACTATGAGTCAGGGTCCTTTACAAGAGAGCAGGTGATAATAAAACACAGGCTCTGGCGTGCAATCATTATTTAGCCTACCCACAAGTATGCACCATGGAACTCCACAGCTTCTGTTACGCTAGCTTCACTGCTTGGTTTGGGTTTTGGTTTTGGTTTCGGTGGGGGTTTTTTAGGGTG
Organism: Burhinus oedicnemus; assembly: GCA_008921705.1. NCBI lineage: Eukaryota > Metazoa > Chordata > Aves > Charadriiformes > Burhinidae > Burhinus > Burhinus oedicnemus. Next base: position 95,242 of record VFFE01007173.1, on the reverse strand, counting down.
GTTTTGTGTGTGTTTTTTGTTTGGTTGGTTTTTTGGTTGTTGTTTTTGTGCTGCCCCACTTGATGGCTAGGATTTTTGGAAGCTTGATCTGTCTCCGTTAGTTGTCTGTCTCTTGGCAGCAGCGTTCAGTTATGGTTGGTACTTGCAGCTCCCTGAGCATGATGGTCACTCAGCTGTTGTCTCTGAACTGCTGTTCGACACCTGCCTCTGGCCATACAGTGCCCTGCTGTGCTTAGACTCCTGTCTTTGGCTGATGCTTTGTGAATCTGTTTGGTAGATGGGTGTGCACCTGTTCATCTATGGCCTTGGTGCCTAGTAGCCGGTGGTGCCTTCTGGACTGGGCTGTGTCAGGCGACCTTGGTCTTCATCATGTCTTGCAGGCTGCCTCTGCAGTCATTCCACCACACTGCTGCAACAGGTTTGCTTCTACTTGGATGCAGGGTCTTTATTAGGTTTATTGAGTTCATGCATCATGAAGTTTGGTTGCCTGAGTTCTTGGGATAGTGTACTGAAGTCCCCCAGTGATGCCAAGTGGGAGCTTTTCCTGGCTGTCAGACTCTGGATTGTCTTTAGTACCAACCCTGCTCTCCTCTTACTTTGTGGGTAGACAAGGGAGGATAGCTGGTAGAGTGGTTCCCATTTGTGCTCACTATTTGAATTCTGCTGCTGGGAAGTGGGCTCATTGCCTGAGCCCACTGTGGTGGGTCTCCTGTATCTTACAAAAGGGATCTAGAGTTTCTCTATTATGTTTATTATCTAATCCAAATCCAGGTGGCCTGAATGCCTCCTTATCTCTGTGCCTTATGATGTTTGCTAAAGAGACAGTGTTAGTAATAAACACAAAGCACGTGGAATCAGACAGAAATTGGGTAATCTGAATTTGAGTATTAGTTTTTCCGTATTACAAAACAGGCTAATACCATGTAGCTTCTTGTCAGTCTATCCCCTGGGCTTTTGGGGGGGCATCCTTGGGCAGCGAAGGAGCTATACTCTTTGTACATAATCTGCTGTTCCTTACATGTGCCAGAAGAAATCAGACATATTATTCCAGAATATCCTGAGAAGGTATTGAGTCTGATATTAGACCACCTGTGAACAATTTCCTGTGGCACTCTGAACAGTAGGGCATGCCCCTTAAAATCTCAGTGTGTCTCATGTATGAGTACAGAGCAAATTGAATCATCAAACAGAAAGGCAAGCCCTCCAAAGACTATACTATTTTTATACTGTGGGGAGGCCGTTCTCCTTCATAACCAGCTAATGAGGAGTTATCTTTCAAGTAGGTCACTTCAGTTAATGCCATACCATGGACAAAACTCCAAAGTAGATCAGATACTGAGAGAGAGAGATTTAATTGGTTCTTTGCAAGGCTCTGAAGTAAATGAGTACATTAAAACTGGTTTTATAAAAGAAAAAAAAAAAAAAAAAAAAAAAAAAAAAAAAAAAAACCAAAAAAACTGCACAGTATTATCACAGAACTGATTTAGCTAAAATAAATCAAAGTGGAAGAAAATTTAGATAGGATTAAGCATGAGAAAGTGCTGTGCCATTTTAAAATTATTCGGTACAACACAGAAAAAAATAACACTGAGATTATTTCTCTTGTTCTCATAAAAAGAAGATCCACTTCTGTAAGCATCGGACTTGAAACATTCCTAGAGTATCTGATGTAATCAAAGGGATGGAAATGATTTACTGGCATTTGCAAGTAGATGTTGTGCTCTCCTAATTTACAAAATCTTCTCAGATGTTATACTTCAAACCCTCTCTGGATATTTGATTCTGTGAACGGCTGCTGAACATTCAGATTGATTGCTTCTCCTCCACATACTGTTGAAGAGTTCATTTATGCCTCTGAAATCTGGTGTGGTTTATATTTGAGTGCCATCCTGAGCCTGTGTTCAAGCCCGAAACCATAGCGCAGATTCAACATGCGTCCGTGCTGTTTGGGCCTAAGCCTGTGCTCGGCAGCAGACCTTAGGAGACCTTGAGGGCCCGGAAGAGGAATATGCTAAGAGCCCTAAATGAAGGTCTTCAGAGTGTAAAAGGACTGGACAAGTCCTCCACCAAGTGTTTGGTAGCAACACTAGATGATTAGTATTGCAATAGCTAAGTTAGGCTCCATCATCCATCGGCATAGCATGCAGATGATAAGACAGTCAAACACAAGGTATCCTTTTGCCAACAAAGTGGACAAACGAAGCACAACAAAGGGTGTGTGCAGTCCTTTAGCACCTCAGTCTGTGCTTACACAGACTTTAACATGTCGTATAGCCCACCTTAGGAGCAGCAGAGATTGGAGGCACCGCTATGCCTCTGGATGCCAAACAAAATAGAATAGAATCATAGAATCACCTAGGTTGGAAGGGACCTTTAAGATCATCGAGTCCAACCATCAACCTAGCACTGCCCAAACCACTGCTAAACCATGTCCCTAAGCACCACGTCCACCCATCTTTTAAATACCTCCAGGGGTGGCGATTCCACCATTTCCCTGGGCAGCCTGTTCCAATGCTTGATAACCCTTTCTGTGAAGAAATTTCTCCTAATATCCAATGTAAACTTCCCCTGGCGCAACTTGAGGCCATTTCCTCTTGTCCTATCACTTATTACTTGGGAGAAGAGGCTGACCCCCACCTCACTACAACCTCCTTTCAGGTAGTTGTGGAGAGCTATAAGGTCTTCCCTCAGCCTCCTTTGCTCCAGGCTGAACAACCCCAGTTCCCTCAGCCGCTCCTCATAAGACACGTTCTCCAGGCCCCTCACCAGCTTCATTGGCCTTCTCTGGACATGCTCCAGCACCTTGATGTCTTTCTTGTAGTGAGGGGCCCAAAACTGAACACAGTACTCGAGGTGCGGCCTTGAATGTGATGGCAGAGGAAGCGTGCTCAGCAGCCCACATGTGTAGAAAATGTGGATTCTTTCAATATCCCCTCAGAGGTAGCATGCAACAGGTATATCTTCCACTGATTCCTTGCTGAGCTCACCTGGCCCAGGTCTACATGTTGCTTAGTTATTCAGTCGGCTCAGTAATTTAAAAACTGGAAAATTGTTTCCGGTACTTTTCTAAAATCTTCATGCTGGCATGAAGGTTTCTTTTAAAAGTAGCTCTAAAAGAATTAATTTTTTTTTTTTTTTTTTTACTGTTTATTTTCCTTAGTTTTAATGGCAATGATGCAACATTTAACAAAAGGTCTGGTTGTCAAGATGCAGTAAAGAGCTTCTTCAGCCCCAGCCAGTTGGTGCCTGGTAGTCATATGCAATGCTGGGTTTGGTTTAATGTTAGAGCTGAACAGAAGCCCCTGTACCTTTCCTAGACATTGGCTCGACTCTTAACTGTGGCTTGTATCTCCAGAGCAGTCGTGTAACGGTGCCAGTCTAGATATAAACCTACATAAACAATGAGGTAGCGAGCATAATAATATATCATTTCCCTTTTCTTTTCACAAATACTCATCTTCTTAGACGACGGAAGAAGATGGATTTTCCACCAAGATGAGCTGAAATGCAACAAGACCCCGGTGTCAGTACTGCCCGATTGCTAGAAGGGTTTGGCTCAGCCATGCTGGCTGATGCTGGAAATCCCCGGCCCAGGGGAGGAGATGAGCACGGTTTGGCCTTTGTACTGGTGCCTGCTTGACCAGAGAGCTGCCGCCCCTTGGGGATTGCTGCCACCGGCACCAGGGAAATGGTCCGTGAGGCTGGAGCTTCTGTGGTGCAATATATGTAGGTCACAGGAGTGCAGGCTGTAGAGGGCTTTAAAAATTGGTTTTGCAAGTCAAAGTGAAAACAGGGAATGCCTCTGTAAAATTTATTTTGTCAGTCTAAATTTCAGTACTAATTAGTTCCAACAAATTAAAGAAGACTCAGAGACCCTAGGTCCACACAATTTCACATTGTGGTTCCTTTTTTTAATTATTTGTGAGGAATAAGGAAATGTATCTGAAGCTGCAAAATTCTTATTATTCTTAAATTTTAATCAAAAAAAATTGGAGAGAGATCTATCCTTCTCCCCAACACCTTCTAGCTAGTAATTTTTTCATGTAAGTATTTTTTTTTCAAAAGAATTAGAATCAAATCTAGATAAAGTGGTTAGAATAATTCTTACATTTCTTCTTGAAAACCATAAAGGCTGTCATTAATTTTAGCCAGAATATAGTTTTTCTTACATAATTGTGATAAAAAGCAGGAACTTCTGTGGTTATTTTAACTGTTGCGATGCTTTGGTGCATGATTTGATGGGGCTTTTAGACTCAATCATCAGTATTGCCACACAGCTGAAATGGTTCTGGCAGCTAACACAAAACTACGCAGTTTTGAATCCCTTCCTGCACTTTTTCCTACCTTACTTTATACGGAAGATTTTTGAAATCTTATAATTAGCTAAAATGTTTCCTAACAGGATAATCATTTAGAAATTAATTTTATGTTACGCAAAATGTAATTAAAAATGTAAATCAATAAAATGTAATTGTGGATGGCCATTTTATAACTTTAAAAGCCAACTAATCAGTATCGAATAGAAGCAGCAATTTTTAATGCATTCAGTATTATTGCAGAGGTTCTCGGGCAGGGCACATTAATTTTCACATTAGAGATGGGCTGTTGGAGAAAATGTAACATTTTAAATGTAGCAATGCTTTCTTCCGAGGAAGGAAGGAAAGTTCAGAACTTTTACTTGACACAATGTTAGGTTATGCTAAAAGTTACATTTTATACCAACACATTTCAATACAGGAAAACTTGTGGGTAAAATTCTCGGTTTCTTTATGAAATTTGAAACAAGCTCTTTTGTAGTCTTCTGCAGAATGGAATCCTGAAATTAATGGACTTCGTTCAAACGCAGCAGCCTATGCAACTGTGGAAGTAGGAGCCTGGTTTTTAACTTAAAAAGTAAGCAGGGAGGCCAGTTGTAGCGATTACTTTGCAAAGTGGCTCTGTAAGAGTGTACGCTGTCGTGTACTTCATCTGCCTGAGTAATATTGTGTACAAAATCCAGTCAACTGATTTCTCTGTCCAGGTTGGTCTCGCCTTGCTCTGCTGATCCCAGGGACCCCAGGGGGTTGCGTTTTAAGTCTATGCACTCTTAACCTGCCTGTGGAGACCTCCCGTTCATAGCCACGTACAGTCAACCTCTCGTGTACTTTTGTCTAAAGCTGTCCTCCATTACTAAATAGGTGTATCTTAAGGTGGATATTCTGTCAAGTCTTTCAGCATATCTTTCAGCTGTATCTTCCACAAAATGTCCTTATGTCCTGTGTTTTTCTGTGAGCCCTCAGTGCCCTTATTTGGCCACTTGTTTAAATGCCTGATTTAGAGCACATTGCTGTTACTTATCTCTTTTTTAATCTTTTTTTTTTTTTTTTTTTTTTTTT
>VFFE01007173.1:41444-85610 GCA_008921705.1 Burhinus oedicnemus | reverse complement strand
CATCATCCATCGGCATAGCATGCAGATGATAAGACAGTCAAACACAAGGTATCCTTTTGCCAACAAAGTGGACAAACGAAGCACAACAAAGGGTGTGTGCAGTCCTTTAGCACCTCAGTCTGTGCTCACACAGACTTTAACATGTGGTATAGCCCACCTTAGGAGCAGCAGAGATTGGAGGCACCGCTATGCCTCTGGATGCCAAACAAAATAGAATAGAATCATAGAATCACCTAGGTTGGAAGGGACCTTTAAGATCATCGAGTCCAACCATCAACCTAACACTGCCCAAACCACTGCTAAACCATGTCCCTAAGCACCACGTCCACCCATCTTTTAAATACCTCCAGGGGTGGCGATTCCACCATTTCCCTGGGCAGCCTGTTCCAATGCTTGATAACCCGTTTGGTGAAAAAATTTCTCCTAGTATCCAATGTAAACTTCCCCTGGCGCAACTTGAGGCCATTTCCTCTTGTTCTATCACTTGTTACTTGGGAGAAGAGACTGACCCCACCTCACTACAGCCTCCTTTCAGGTAGTTGTGGAGAGCAATAAGGTCTCCCCTCAGCCTCCTTTTCTCCAGGCTGAACAACCCCAGTTCCCTCAGCCGCTCCTCATAAGACATGTTCTCCAGACCCCTCACCAGCTTCATTGCCCTTCTCTGGACATGCTCCGGCACCTCAATGTCTTTCTTGTAGTGAGGGGCCCAAAACTGAACACAGTACTCGAGGTGCGGCCTTGAATGTGATGGCAGAGGAAGCGTGCTCAGCAGCCCACATGTGTAGAAAATGTGGATTCTTTCAGTGCCCCCTCAGAGGCAGCATGCAACAGGTATATCTTCCACTGGTTCCTTGCTGAGCTCACCTGGCCCAGGTCTACATGTTGCTTAGTTATTCAGTCGGCTCAGTAATTTAAAAACTGGAAAATTGTTCCCGGTACTTTTCTAAAATCTTTATGCTGGCATGAAGGTTTCTTTTAAAAGTAGCTCTAAAAGAATTAATTTTTTTTTTTTTTTTTTTTTTTTTTTTTTTTTTTTTTTTTTTTTTTTTTTTTTTTTTTTTTTTTAAACTTCAGACTGTTCTACTGCAGTTTCATGGAATACTGGTAGCAACTTAAAATCCATTCTTTTGATTGCTTCATGTTTTGACTGTCAGCAATACCCATTTGTTCTCTGATATGGGCATGGAAGAGCACAGAGCCACCCTCGCTGACAGTTCTGTTTGAAGATTTTTGTAGTTATTATTTGCAGTCCGGTAGCATCAATGGATCTTGGAAGAACCACCACTGCATTGGATACTGAATATCTGTACAAAGACTGTACTGAATACTGTACAAAGACATATTTTGCTCCCTGAAACACAGCGCAAAGGAGAAGTCTACATAAAGAAGTCAGGTAGGCTTAAATTGCTGTCCTGATGGGTTTTTCCAATGATCTTTCAGTAAGGTGATGAATGCTGGAAAGCAGTGTGAAATGCAGTGAAATGATCTCCCTACAGGAATATTTAGACAGATGTTTAACATGCAAAACGGATTTCAGAAACTGATTTTGATAATGCTTCACCAGTCTGGAAACCGACATCCGGATATTTGAGATATGAAGAAGTGACGGATCTACGTTTTCCTGGTTTTTCGTTTCTGGTGCTGAGAACACTGAATCTTAATATCTCACTAGCCTTATAATAACCTCCAAAAATCTACTGCTACCCTTTAATTAATAAGAGAGAAAATTCTACTGTTTTTCTCTGGTATAATCGCTCTTTCCAATGAAGCCTGAATAAAGCCAGAATTCTGAATAATGTTGATATATTGGCTCACTTAGAAAAGCATTGTTAGCAGCTGATTGCTTATATAATCTCCTTGGCAATTTTTTACATTTAGGTTGTCCTTATTTTGTTACAAGAAAAGAACATAGAGTTTTTTACTTCAATTAGGCCCATTAATTTTCACAAGTCATTTGGATAGCAAGGTATTTAACCAAACTCCTATGCAGTTTCAATGAGACCCTATTGCTAAAGAACTTAAATTGAGTGCTTTTAGTCTAAGGCTTAAGGCTTTCATTAGAAACAGGCCACATTATCCGTGAAAGATTAATGCTCGTATGAACAAGAAGGAATACTAGCCTTATATCATCATAAAAAATGGGGTTGACTGAAAATCACAGTAAAAAAGATTCAGAGTTTTAAAGAAAACTCAATCGCTGGTTCTTCTATCATTAACAACAAATTAAAACTAATTACCTTCTAATCACAGAAGAACACAGTCTGATGTTCCAGTCATACTTTGTGGTGATTATAAAGGCAGGTGTGGAGCAATGGGAATGCTCAGCTAGTACGTGTGAAAGACATGAATGACTAGAATTAGTTCTGTACGTTGCGCTATTTTTCTTTTGGGTTTTCCAATCTGTATGGAAGGAGGATTTACACTTCTCTTTTTTAACAAAGATGTTTTGTTCAGAGGAGTACATTTGGGTGATTTGTAGACACGCAGCATGTCAGCCAAGCAATTTGAAGATGTATTCAAGCTGGATACATTTCCCTGAAATTCTAGGAACAGTAATGATAGAGAAGGTAAAAAGCAACTACAAAATTCCTCATGACCATTCAGCTTCCTTTTGTTAAATTTTCTAATATTATGTTGGAGAATGAAGAAGCCTTTGAAACAGCCCAAGAAGCAAAAAATCCAAATCAAAACTTTGATTACAGTTTGCTGCATAGTCTCTTTCTAATCAGTGTGCTTTTGATTTTGCTCTACATGGTATATAATATTTTGCTGAATATTTACTTTACTTTTTTCTTTTTTCTGTATGAACACTGAATGCTCTCACTGTTGTCCATGGGTATCGTGGAACTCAATTCTTACTAATTTTGGTTAATAATTTTGTTAGTTTTGTTCTAAAGTCTTTTTCTTTTCCAGTGAGACCGTTCATCCAAGAAAGGTCAACTTTTCTGGTCAAGCAATAACTTCTTGGCTCCCAAATATAAGTGGGGAAACCAGTTCCTAAGGGAAAAAAAATATTCCAAAGACCAGATTTTAAAAAAGCCACTTTGCTAAACTGATCATTAAATATAACAAAATAACGATATTGTGTTAAAGATATAAGTAAGAGATACGATTTTGTAAATTTAATGGAACGGGAAAGTCCTAATGATGAATATTTTAAGCGGTTGAGACACACAAGTATGTAGCTGGCCAAGTGGTAAGCTGAAAGGAGAGTAGGGTGTCGTTGCACCTGCAGATGGGACCCTCAGCATGAACATGAGTTCAGTGTCAGAGGAGCCCTGCTCCAGGGCAGAGTGCTTCTCTCATTATGCGACCAGCAATATAAGGCATTTTATTCCAGCTACAGTAAATGGATGGAATAATGTGTGTATTTATTTTTTCCTAGCTGTTCCTAAGCAGTTTAGTTTCACCCTTCGTTTGGGTGGTTTCCTAAACCAGTCAGCTCGAAGTGTGGAGGTAAAGGGTTCATTCTTCCTACAATCCTTTGCTTAAGCTTTCTTTGCATACTCCATCCCCTGATATTTCTTTTTGACTTAATTTAAACTAAAATGTTTTACTCATAAAGCCATAAGTTACAAACATCTTACTAAACAATCTACGAAAGTGAATTTTCTCTACTGTCACCTCTGTGTATTTCTAATTTATTTTTAGAATACCAGCAATCTTTTGATTTTACATTTGCACAGCTTCTAGCATAACAGAGTTGTGGTATATGACTTTGATTTCTAGATATTTCTCAAGATCCACACTCCTTCCCTAGAGAGATATTCTTAACAGATCATCTGATATTTTTACACAAGACAAGCTCTCACTTTAGATCAAAGTGTGTTTGTGGTGTTCATGCCACGCCAAAGATTGTAGCTCTTGGCTTGGATTCTGCTAGAAGCTGTCTGAGGAAGGTGCCAGAAGGATGCATTAGTGTAGGATGCTCTCTCATCTCAGTATAGGAGGTATGTTGGGAGTGAGTTTAGTTGCCTAAACTGTACTGAGCTCCATTGGTCCTCCAAGATTGTCTCCACCCTGCCAATTTTTCTTCCATAGTCTAAATTTATGGCCAGACATGCAAAGACCAGCTCTGGTAATCCTGTCTTTCCCAGAGTTTAGTGAACCCTAGGTGCAAAAGAGAAATTATCTTGCTATTTTATTTTTTGTGTTCTTTGCCCTTATACTGCATTATTTATGAGTAGTGACATTTCAGGAATTTTTATATCCTTACTGATCATTAAATAACTTAGGCTGGAGGGGACCTCTGAGGGTGGTCTAGTCCAATCCCTTGATCAAAGCAGGACCAACTTTGAAATTAGAGCAGGTTGCTCAGGGCCGTGTCCTGGTCAGATTTTAAATATCTTCAGTGGCAGAGTGGGAAAGCAGCTCTTCACCACTCTTGACTGTGAAAATATTTTGCCTTATATCTAGTTGGATTCCCTGCGCTATAATTTGTGGATGTTGTGTCTTGTCTGTTCGCTGTGTGCCTCTAAGGGTCTGGCCCTGCCTTTTCTCTATAATTCTCCTTTTGGCAGTGGAAGACTGCAATTAGATACCCTCTCAGCCTTTTCTTCTTAAGGCCAGGCGAACCAGGCTCTCTCATCGTACCTCCTGCACTCCAGCCACCTGACCATCCTCATGGCCTTCTGCTGGACATGTTTTGCTTGTACTGGGACAATTGGACAGTGTACTGTCCTAATTGGACAATATTTTGCTTGTACTTTTCATTATTTTATTTCATGACATTCTTGTCCGTCTGTTTCTCCAGTCAAGGTAAACGTCATCCAGTGTTCTCTTCCCACGCACAAAGCAAGCCGTTTCATCACAGAAGGCAATCAGATTAATCAGGCACAAGTTGCCCTTAATAGATCCATGCTGGCTGTCCCCAATTACCTTCTTGTATGACAGGCCTGTGGTTCACTTGATCTTCCTTTTTGCCTTTTTTAAGGATTAGCATAACATTTGCCTTTTTTTTTTTTCATGAGTCATCAAGAACCCTTCCAATCTTTAAAATTTGGAACTTGTGAAAAAATGTTTAGTCTTTACTGAACAATGTGCAATTTCAGGCAGAGTAACTGGGTGAATGTATTATTAATAACTCAAGCAATCCTCTCGGTGCAGGATAACTGTGTTATCTATGCTGTGAGGAACACCCGTACTGGAGCCCAACATCAGATATTCTATGTACTGAATACGTGGAATTGAATGAGATGTGTAGAGTTTGGCATGAACTTTTCCATTGTTACTTCTGTACTTCTACTTGCATTGCAAGTATTCAGACATTTTATGAATTAACTGCAAGATCTTTTTTGAGGTTACAGTGTCATGATTTAGGATTTCATAACATCTGAAACGTCATGCAGAAGCACCAACTTTGGCAGGGCTGACTTAAGGTAAAAAGGATGGAGATAGCAAGGATTCTCTGTCACAGCTAAAATCCACAAAAGAGAGATTCTTCTCTTTTCAGTCTAAATTTCATGTGGCCTTACGATTGTTTTGCCTTTTTTTAGCTGGGCACTGCTGTAAGTAGCGGATTTAGTTAATGCCATAAATTTGATAAGTTGTGATACTCTCAGCGTGCCAAATCCCTGTTAAATCCATGTCTTTTAAGCTCTTTTGTAATTTCAAAATTCTCAATAAGCATCACACAATACAATTACCAATAGACCCTAGTTGGTTTTTTTAAATAAACAATTATATTTGAATGTTCATTTTGTAAGTGTCTGGTACTGATTGGAAAACAGGGAAAAAAAGCCTCCCCAAAAAACCAGCAAACCACAACAAAATACCCAAACCACAATCATGATTGGGATTAGTTGTCAGGCAATTATCTATTTAAGTAATTAAAACTATCATCCATTACATCAAATGCTCTAAAAATTCAAGCATAATTGATCTCAGTCTTGTCCAGAGAGTAGGTTTTGTCTCCAATGGAAAAGCATATTATTCCCAGATTTGAAAATTAAGTGCCTGGCTTTTACTGCATCCTCTTCTTCCCTCAGCACTGCTTCCCCATCCCCCCAAGCAAGTATGCAAATCCTAAGTGGCTTGAAAATAAATTCTGTGCTTTTAAACAAATGTAACTTGAAATGTAGCAAAGCATTTTCAGCTCGTGCTTCCCAGATCCTATCCCTGTTTAATATTATAAAGAGCACAATGATATCATTTTCTTGAAAGCGCTAGCAGTGGTGAACAAGAATTTGCATAAAAAAAAGAAAGAAACTAGGTTAAATGTCAGAATATAAATGCGAATTTTGACCAAGAAATCAATTTCTTATTTGTTTGTATTCATACAAAACATATCAAAAGCACGAAGGTGCTCAATACCAGTTGAAATAGAAAAACATTGATAGCGATTTTAGTCTTAGATGTGTAACAGTGAGCTGTGAGACATCAAGATGACACTGTTCTGTCAGTGTTTTAGAAATGCCATCTGGGTTTGGAACCTGCATTCACAGAGAATTTTCAGAGGACTTGCACTCAAATGGCTTTTGCTAATTGATTTTATTAATATGCTATCTCTCTGTATTCCTTGCCTAACTGAGGGGACCCATCTTTCTCCAACCCACCTTATCTGGCATTGTGCTGATTTAATCATGGTATATTAGAAACACAGAACCCAAACTCAACTGAATAACGGAACCCCTGAAGATGTGAAATGCTGCAGAGCATAGTGGAATTAGTAGCAAAGTACCCCTGTCTTCTACCTCTTTCTGTTCCTCCAAGCAGATGCCGTAGTACTTGCAGCACTGTGTGGGTGAAAATTTCGTGTCCATATAGTATTATGAAGCAGCCTACTGGGACAGTTCTACCTCCCTTGAAGTCAGTAACTCATGTGTAGCGTGAAATAGGTGTGAATAGGGTAATTACCTACCTTCAGTTATTTGCTTTAATTTCTGTGTTTCAAAAATAAATAAAAATTTAGAAAATTAACAAAACCATGGAAACCGTTGGCTAGTGAGAAGATGTACTTAGAATTATGAAGGTTTCCTGAAGCTTTTGATTTCCACGAAGGACAAAAAAAAATCAGTTCATTGAAATTTCCCCTACTTCTGTATACTAAAATTAAGTAGGAATTTAAATTTCCACATTGCTTCATTTGATGTTTTGTAAGATAGATATATCTGGTTATTAGGATAGTGTATTGAAAGACAAGTGAAGCATGCTGCTGCTGTACTACCAGCAAGGGACCATCGTTATTGTTTAATCAGTTTTCAATACGTTATATGTAAGTTAGTTTAACTTGGCTCTTGATAACTTTGTTTAGATTAGCGTTAGGGGAATGGCCTCCCTTTTAAATAGTGCAGTATGCAGGTAACCTGAGATTTCAGTTTCTTCTCTTTAAAAAATCATTAGTGGCAAAATAATCTTGCAATGTTGTCATAAACATGTATCCCATTAGCAGCTATATATTTATATATTTAAAACTGCTAAGAGCTTGTAATGTGATCATTATAGCGAATGCTCTTGAACAGTATCTATCTGATCTTTCATTACTTTTTCATAAACTCTAACAACCACTCAACCAAGTATCAGCCCCCCCACACAAAAGTACATGAATTAAATTGAAACGTACAGTTTCTAGTATTTTTTTCAAGGTGCTTGCTTTCCAAACTTATTTATCCTGCATTCATGAGAACTGGAGTGCAGTTTAAACAGCCTGTAAGCAGCCCTTATCTCCAAGGAGTTTGAATGGCTGAGTAATCTAACTGGACAGTTAGGGATTTTCTGTCTAAGCTGACTGATGTTAATTTTAATAATCCTAGACTTTTTTCCCTTTAATGTTCGAGAGAGTTGTTAGCAGAGTTCAGCCTTTTTTTTTTTCCTCCGTTAGGAATAACTCTGTATACCTGCTGACCCTTAAGGTAAAGGGTTGCCTCACTTGAAAAAAAGGTATGATGATGGTAGTATAAATGTAGGGGGAAGATTTCACGCCAGGACTTTTGCTCTTAATGTCATATCTTCATTACTCTATTATCTACGTCCCAGTTGATCAGAAGTGTTTTTCAAATCCCCAAAGTTAAATTAAAAAAACCCCACAAACAGAACCAAATATAAATTTGAAAGCTTTTGTCGACTGGCCACTGCTGTGAAACACAAGATCCAGATCCAATATGTTCTTAAGGACATGAACAACATTCATTTGTAGTCACTGTAAGTTTATATTCATCTGCCTAAAGAAAGGTAGTTTAATTTTCTTCTGCCTAAGTAACACACAGAAGTACTTCTGACATCATTAGTTAGTTATAAGATTGATATTACTTGGGATCTTTTTAGGATGAAATTCACTTCTTTAGATTCCAGAAATTGGCTCAGATTTCATCCCGAGACTCCTGGAGCCTGGAATAATTCAGGTAAAAATTCACACTTTGTTTCCATGCAGGCAACAGTACGTGTCTCTTGCAGGGCAGTGCAGGCTCAAGGGTATGCCTGCTGCCGTTCATCCCACTTTTGAGGTGATAGGCTTCACGATAGTATTAGGTTCAAATTTCTTGCAGGCAATTGCTCGTAGGTTTTTTGGGTTTTGGGGTTTTTTTAGATATAGGCCTATACTTACAATTGAAAGAGACCTTATACAAAAATGGCATATCCTTAACAGTATATGCATTCAGAGGAGTTCTCTGACTCTGAACCATATTTTGCCTGTTCATTCAATAATGACTTTATGCTATTTTTCTAGTTATATGCGTTACTATTGGATCAATTCATCCATTTTAGCCAGTCAACCTTCAAACACAGAAATATCTGATTTTGGAAGACCAAATTATTTTGCAGATTGGCTCACACATCAAAATTGATAGTTGAATTCAGATTGCAGAGTCTTCTGTATTATTTATTCATGTTTTCAGAAAGTACCCAGCAGGACTTGACACCCTGAGCATGTAAACTTATGAGTTAACCAGATTTAAGACATGAAGAGAAAAATAAAGTACAAATTGTCACATCCACACACAATAACTTTTTCTCTAAGTACAAACCTAAATGTATATATAGGGACCTGACCCGCACATAAAAATTGCCAGCTTTCGTGCTACAATATATTTTCATTTCTGTCATGAGGATCTAACAGTTCTTGCTTAACAATGTATATCCCCGTGATGTTGTTTTTTTAACATTTGTTTTACATTTCTCTTTGATTGGTTCCAAGCCTGAACGTATGTTTTTATGGAGATATCCTTAGTAGTTACGCAGAAGTCATGAACTAGAGGTTTACATGATCCAGTTCTAGAATTGTGGGTTTTAGTAGCGCTAAGGATCATAAGTATTAAGAGCAAAAAGTTTTCTCCACTATGGTTTAACCTTGACATTCAGTGAGTAGAAATTAATATGTCATGTGATCTTCTTCAACCTTGTATCTTATTCAAACCCAGGGCTGAAATTACACTTTTTTCATATCAATTTGTTCTGCTACAAATGGAACTAATTTGATTGTAATTTTTATTTACTTTGTAGAAGGAGGTTGCACTTCTTAATCATATATAGTAAAAACTCATTAGCTTAGAATGAGTTTTTAGCTGAAGATGAATTAGGTAAGAATCCACTTCATTCTATCACTGAGAAAGAACATGTTCTTGGTGTATCTCACACCTGTAAGTGTATTTTCTAACTCCTCATTTCTTCTCTAATTACATCTTGATTGTGGGGTAAATTCTCTAAGCTGCATTGGAAGGAAAATCATTGTCTTTTTATCCTCTCTGTGGGGAATTCATTCCACTTGTTTACTGATGTGTGTGGCAGACTGAATAAAATGATTCCTAATTAGCATATATGAAATAATCATTGGTCTATCTGGAGTCATAATTAATGCATTAGGAAGAATTTACTGAGTGTCAAGGAGAAAGACATTAGCATAAATGAGCTTATTTTAGATGGGCTGCAATTGTGAGACTACTTTCCGGTAAGAATGTTTACCAAAATTAAGCAATAATAACATATCAATTTGCTAAGAACCATTAGTGTGCATGATCTGAACTATTAACTTCTGCAAAGAAGCTCCAGCCCTGCTTTGAACACCTTGCTAGCTGAAAGATGTTGTTGCCACCCTAATAAAGTCGCAGCAGCACCAAAGGGTGCGGGGATGCGAGGAGCAGAGAGAGCACAGAGAGGCTTTCTTTAATATGCTCATGGACCTTGAAAAAAGCAGATGCTGCAGAATCTTATTATCATCCTACCTGGTAACTCTGAGGCTTTATTGATTAAAGCGTGTTCCTACTGAGAGTGTAACCTGTAGGCAATAGCAAAATGAAGATTATCCTTACACGGGCAAAGGTGTTTAAATAACTTTAATTTCTATATTGATACTCTGTGAGTGGGGAAGTGACAAACTGTCATACAAACTTTAACTATTTTCATTCCTTTTTTACTTACTCATCAGGCATCTGATGGCCTGAAAGTAGTTGTTAATCTTTAGAGGGCTCTGTACGTTGAGTGAGGAATGAATGCTCTACCCAGGGAAGAGGAGAGATTCAGGAGACTTAAAAATAGGCTTGGTCTTGCAGGCTTCAGTTTATAGAACTTATATCTAATATCTTCTAGCATAGTCATCATTATACTTAACTTTGACAAGACATGACTGCAGGTAGAGCCTGGCAGCGGGTCTGTAAACCATTGAGCATGGCCTAACCTCAAGTGCGAGGAACTGACTGAAGACTGTTAAACCTGACTTAGCTGATTCCAACAAGAGTTACTTTAGTCAAACTAGTGTCACCTTAGTAGAGGCAGACTCCAGTATTGCACTTGCTTCAAGAAACGGTAATCCATTACAGGATTATAAATTTACCACCAAATTAATGTAAAATCTTTCAAGAACAATCATAACTACTGTCATTAATTCACATGGGGAAAGCAAGTCCAGTTAACATCTCCTTCGCTGTCCCCAGCTTCTGTACCCTTTCCTTCTGGATTTCCAGTAAGACAAATCACTGTTATGTACTTTAAAGCTTTGCAGCAGTTTTTGCTTCACATTTTTTGCTACTGACTTTTAAGTGAAACACCACGCATCACCAGGATATTGGCAAGGTTACTGATGGTGACAAACCCACAAAACACACCTAACTGTCTATATACAAAGCATAGTCTTTTTACAGCTAAATTAGAACAGATAAGTGTTTTGTCAGTCATAATAATAGTTGTACCTCATTAAGGGGTATGCAAGATGACCGCTAACATAGGAAAATGCCTCTTTTGGTTGATGAGGTCTTTGTTGTTATATTCAGAACACCCAGCATATTGATTCAGTGTGGTATTGGCTTTCAAAAAATTAATTGAAAACTGGCATTATTGAGGTGGACTCAAAAAAGGAAGAAAGCAGTCTTAATAATGCACCAGGGTTCAGATGAATGCAGCCATTCAGATTATTGAACAAATCAGTACAAAGTGTAAGAAAAGACAGGGAAACTGTCAGAGTCACAGTACTGGTGAAGAAAACCTTTTTAGGCTTTCTTCCTGCCACCTTTATTGCCTTCATAGACAAAATACATTTAGCAATAACAATCTTCCCTGACCTTTTTTCTAATCAAGTTGGGAGTCTTTATACTGAGGAAAAGTGATTGTGATATTCCATTTCGTTTGTGCCTCTTGTGAAAGAGATACCGTATCTACCAGCATGTCAGAATCTCCATTTCCAGAATTACATGCAAGCCATTGTAACAAATGCTGTTAAAAACACCATCTACAGTGCTGACATTTTGGCCCAGTGATAAATGTTGTAGCAAAATAGGACTATTTCCTCCAGAAAGGTCAAAGCTAAAGGAATCGATTAACATAGCACCTTCTTAAGGAGGAAAGCTGGTGCGTTGGAATAAAGAATTGTCTTCATTTTTCTTTTGTCCTTCCGTATAAGAAGATTATTATTTTGTGCTTCCACAAAGTAAACTAAGAAGGAAGAACAGAAAGGAATCCTTTGGCTTGATCCTGCCCATCTCTGTAACTGTTGAGTCCCAGAAACGCTATGGGCTATGTTCCCTCATATCAGTTGGTCTTAGTCCTGTTCTGCTACAGGGCCAACATGCTTGTTCATTTCCACCATCTACGTAAGCTGCTACCTTAAAATATCCTTAAGAGATTAATGCATATAGAAGAAGGATTAGAGAGAGACTTAATTACCAAAAGAAGGGTAATGGTCCTCGAAAAAGCTTTCTTGGTTCTTCCCTTCCCCTCTGCTCTTCCCATCTTGGCCAAACAGCTCTCTCTGCCGTTGTTCTCACTTCTGAAGGATATGCTGGTATTATGTTGGGAGGGGGAGCTCTTCTGCCTCATTTTTGCTACTAGAAATTTAGGAATTCATCCTCTGGTTTTGGTCACCTTGAATGTTTGCAATTCAGCAAATAACTGCCAAGTTATGAATTTTTAGGCACAGTCTTCCTGATAGGTGGATACAACCTAACTGCAGGTACTTGGCACAAGAATCAATTTCTGTTTCGTGCTGACTTTCTTTTTAATTGTAGTTTTCAGACACTGTTATTGCTGAGTGTTTTCTTAATATTATTTTCTTCCTTTAATGTGTTCTGATTTTATTCTGAGTAGTGAAGATGTCACACCTCACTTGTGGGAGACTGTTATGGATTCTCTGTGTAAGATTTTCCTGTCCCAAGAGGAGCTTTAATAGATCTTGTCATGACTGCTGTTCTGCATTCAGAATGATACCCTTATCCTCTCTGCACCGATTCTCTGACAAGGAGCGTGAGGGTCCCCCTCCTTTCGGTAATGAGAACATCGCTTTGGTAATTCTGCTCACTCCTCATCTCTGCTCTCTCCTCACCCCAGCTGATCAGAAGAAGATGTCACGCAAAAGGCAGCAAACTTTTTAGTTCAGGAGAGAACTAGGTCATGATTTTGTTTGGTCTGTGCACGAGAGAGACGGTGAATGAGGGATTCTTGGTGGCGGGAGTAAGGAAGCAGCCATACAGGCAGCCACAAACCTTTGTCTATCAGATACCAAGCAAGTAAATACCTTTTCAAACAGTGGCCGAATTTACCGCTGGCATTAAGTCAGCTCAAAGGAGTTGCACCCGCTTGCAGCTTTTGACCCTGGTGATGGTATCTCTCTTGAAGACTTATGTATTTCTGCTAATCTGACTTCAAACCCCAGCATTCTCATTTGATTTTACATTCACTGCGTAATTGCAAAATAAGAATGAAAATGCTTTTTATAATGTAATTCATAAAGCAGCTTATGGCCTTGCATAATTAAAATGGCTAAATGGAAACAGCTCACTGCACTTTGAAATGCATACTAAGCTAACCAGAAATTTATCAGCGAGTGTAGTTTCTATGAGACTGTGGAAACTTTGGAAATGCTTGATAACGGTGCAACCTAAATTACTCCAGGAGGTGCATAAAATTAGCAGTAATTATTACATGAGAGTTGTATCACTGTATCATCATAAATGGCATATTAGATCTGGCAAAAAGCTTTTCAGTTTATAAGCAAATTGGATTGGTTCTGCATTTTGTTCTCTGGCTCACAACTGCTTTTAGTTGTATGCATGTGATCCTGAACTTCTAGGCTGGTTTTTTTTGAAAAGAAATTCAACAGTGATTGGACTCGGATACCTTGTTTTTAACAGAGGCCTAACCCTACACGCAAGTGGTGTGAAAAAATTTGCATGATTGACCAGAGCTTCCTCCAGCCCGTCAAATTCACTTCTTTGCTGCCCAACTAGAGAGACAGAGAAGACACAAAAGCTTTGCTGCTGTGACTAATTAATTAGGAACCATGTAGAAGTCTGTGAACTGAAACTTAGCAGCGTACTTACCATAAGCCAGTTAGACTCTTGTCTTGAAATGTCAGTCTTTGGAGCATATTTTCAATGTACAGTGCAGCATTAATTAACACAATTAAATGTGTAATTAATCACTTCAAGTAATTATTTTTCCCACTCCCAGTATGAAACTGGAGAAGCTGGGGCACTGGCCTTATCAAGTCACAGTGCACCCAGAAATCGGGACCTGCTGTTTCTCAGCCCAGTACTCCTGAGATGCTACACACCATTCTTCTCCTTCCCCTTCCCGACAGGATGCCACACAGCATCTCCCATAGCTTTATACGCCACTCTGAGCTTAAACAGCACCAGGGAGCACAGTTCTCCGTGGACTACCGCCATCTCAGGTCTCTCCATGAGGTTAACCAGCCCACTCAGAGGCTATCAACAGCATGTTCCCATCTGTGGGTCTCCAGTTTTTACAGGCAGCTGCGTTAGTCTTTTTTGAGACATGAAGACTCACAGAGCAGCTGTACTATTAAAGCCTGAATAGTGTGATCCCGAATGTAGAGACTTTTTTTTTTTTTTTAAATTAAGCCCATTTTCATGGAAATGGGAGGTTTTGTTCTTGGAAAACAAATAAATGGTGTCTTCCCCCCCTTCATCCCCCTCAGTGTGCTGTCACAATTCATGAAAATTCTTCTTCTTCTGTCCCACTCCCAGTTAATGGACTCTAATTATCATGCATATGAGGGATATGAACTTCCAGCATAAATGGGTGGATACTGCCAATAAAAATCCTACACTGCTTTTGGTGAATGCTGTGCATGTGTTGCCTCCCCCCATCATTAATTTTCAAGCATTGAGATTGCAGTAATTTCTGCTTATAAGTGGCATGTTGATGTGTTTATTACTCCGCAGTTGAGTTCAGGGCTGTTTCTCATCTCTTTTTGCAGTGCTCATCACCACCTCAGTAGCTATAGACTAACAAAGCTGAGGCCCTAAGACCCAAAGAAGCTGATGTCTGGGGAATTGTTGATATCAACCTGCTGTTCAAATAACCTTTCTCTGTTACTAATTCTTCAAGCAGTCATAGTCTTTCAGAGCTTAATATGAGGGCTGTATCACAGAATTTGAGCTTCATATTAAGCATTTTTAAGGATTATTCTGTTTCAAACAGTGATTCCTTATTGTGTTTTAATTGCACGTTCTTTGGGAAATACTGCAGTCAAATCCCTGGCTGTCCGAGAGCTCCAAGCATTCTCATACATGTGATAGAGAAGATACTGATCCTAAAACACAATGCGGTGAGGCACGGAGGGGAGGGATTATGCGATCTCCCTTGTAACCCTTCACTAGTTTCCCAACTACTTGATGCATCATCTGTGTTCATTTCCCAGTAAGCGTTAGCCACTTGTGAGCCAGTGTGGGTTCTGTGCAGGCCTCGGGTGCGCAGGACTTTGGAATTGCTGCAATGCTACATTGCCTTCTGCTAGAGTCTTTCTGTTGCGGAGATCTCTCTGCTGGCACTGGCAGAAGAACCTGGCCTAGCTCCATTGCTACCATATGGCAACCAGTTGATACGCAGATGCCTCTTAGTCCGTGCTGCAATAGGATGGCGGACTCCTCTGTCAATCCTCCATGTTAGCACATACTGAAAATTTCCTTAAAAGCATTGACTCCGAAGGATGCTTAACCTTGATTTGCTGCTCTTAAGTCCAAACTGCCGTCTGCTGAGCCAAGGACCCTCCAAAGCAGAGCCCTTCTGGTAACACAACCTTCTGTGGATGGCAGAGCGGGGTCCGTGCCCCTGGCAGACGAGGCAGCTGCTTGCCTTTGCCATTAGAGCAGGTAGAGTGCAGGCTGTTCCCGAGGCACCCATCTGGATGGCCACCAGGCGGATCACGTTGTGCCCGTGAACAGACCTTGAGCTTTTACCCGATGTAGCCGTTGCTTTCCAAGGCGATGTATTAACCCCGTGCTTCTTTGTTAACGACCAAAACAAAAAGAGCTAAGGTCTGCAACTGAGAATTCTGAAAGGAAACCTAAGCAGCACATTACATTTTAGAATAAACTTCATGCTGTGGCTTTCATTGGGATTTTATTGGAGTTTGAATTGCTAGTAAAAGAAGAATCACAGAATGGGAAGTGAAGTCAGGCACCGGAGCTGGAGCACAGTTCTCACAAATGAATTTTATTGCTAGATGTTCAAACAGGACTGATCTGAAAAGTACCAGAAGATCATTACCATTCACAGATTGTTGATAGCATCTTGGTTTTAGAGACTGATTCTGTACGATCCTTCCTGAGTAAATTGCACGGAACTTATTTTACTGCTCCAGAAGGCTAAAGGACAGAGGCAGCTCTGCCAGGACTCGGAGCAGAATTTTGCAGGGGCCCAGGTGATGCAAGCCCCGGGGCTGTGCCAGTAAAGCCATAACGACATTGTTCAGTACTGTACACCTCTCGTGAATAGCTCCTGCTCTGATGATTTTAGGGGGACAAAGCTGTTTCAGTGGTAATGGATGGGATGGGAGCACTTTAAAAGCAGTATATCCCATCTCGATGCTTGTCTAAGTTTAAGATTTCAAGGTATAATAGGCAATTTTAAAAGTTTACCATTTTCACCTATTATGATTACACGTTCCCTTTCCAGGATTCTCCACACACAAATGGAAAATTATTGCACTCTCAGTTTAAAAAGCTGAAAAAAAATACAACAAAGTTTTGGATCATTTTGTAAGACAAATTAAATAGTTTACATACACGAGTAAACATATATGCACCTTTACAATACATAAAAAAAAAACCTTTGAAAGAGCAAAACGATATGCTATGACTGGCCCATACAATGTAATTGTTATGATTCTGGCAGTTCTGTACTGAGAGAGGTACTCCAATATCCTCATGACACCTGAAATGAACTCAGGAGTCTATAAAACAGTTTGGCAAGCAACAACTGCCTTCAATAAGAAGATGAGAGATGATGGTTAACACTGGACAATTCTGATTTTTTGTCACTGTCATGTACTAGTCATTCCCACTCAATTAATGATAGTCAGGTGAGGCTCAGCATGTCTGAAAATTAGTCTTCAAGTGTAATGTCTTTTCTAATTAGAATGAACACTTTTCTTGGATTTCTGGGAAAATGGGATTTTAAAATGGGATGCAGAGAAAAAACAGTAGAACAATCGTCTTTGTGTACCTTCTTGTGACCGCAGAAACCAGTAAACTTTTGTACCTGACTCCAGGATTAAGTAATTAAGATATTTTTTAATATTTTTATGATAGTGAGAAAACTTTAACCTTTGCTTATAAATAACAGGCAAATTATTGATGAGGTCTTGAGGTACTTGAATAAATCACTCTGTTTTGTAGCTTTTGGGAAGCAAGAATGGAAATGTGTTTGACTTGTGTCCTCTCCTCTCAAACAGCCTCTTCTCTTCCCCACCTCCTCCCTCACGCCCAGCACCACAAGACTTGGGAAGCCAAAGGCTGGAACTTTGTAAATACTCCTTGTATCATCCTCAATTCAATATTATTGGACATTTTATTGCATACAAGAAGTGTTACCCCAGTTCTGCCTTCGTACCCTAGGTCTACCACAATAAAAATGGTCTTACGTTTCATGTAATATCAGAAGAAAAGATGGGAGCAAAAAGGTTGAGTCTTACTTTCTCTCTGTCTTCCTTCTCAAAGAATCAAAGATTATAAGAGGTTAATGAAAATGCTGGATGGAAGAAGAGAAAGGAGGACTGGTACTCAAATAAAAACTAATGACATGTGAAACACTGTGAGGTTTTTGAGTGGTGGAGTGTTCTGCACAAAGAGTTTTGAGGTTTCTGAGACAGGTGAAGACAGACGAGGAAGGGCAGGTTTGTAAAGAAATTACCTGTATAGTCTGTGCAGACCAAATCCAAATTTAGAAAATGGTTTTAATCACCGTCTTCTCCATAGAATTTGTGTATTTCAAATTTGAAATGAAGTATTGTTTAGCTGGCCTCTTTAGAGCTTACTTATATAATTTATATGTAGTAGTCCAAAATTAAAACCTTGCTGTCCTGTTCCTCTGTGGTTTGGAAAGAATAGAAATTATTCTGCCTTTTCACTCTTGTTTTCAGAAGGTTGTCTAAATCTGAGAAGTGAGAACAAGGGGATCTGAATGCTGTCCTTGGTTTTGCCACTGATTTATTTACTTCTTTAGAAACTTACTCTATTCTGTGCCTCAGTTTTGCCATTAAGAGGGAGTTCAGTGCTTCTGTACTTCATATTGCAGATAGCGATAGTTTATTATTTTTTATTATTATTATTTACTATCCTCTTGTGTTTCTTAGGTAGAAGGCTGTACTCAGATAACAAAATATTATTTCTCTACAATTATTATTTCCATGCCAAAGCTCTACAAATAAGCTTTGTGAAGCCAAATCGCAGTGCTGTTGGCCCAGCTGTAGTTAGTACTGCATGTCACTGCAGAGAAAAAATTGCACTTCTTGTTCTTCCTCCTACAGAACTCCTGATAAACATTTCAAATGGCAGTGGTGTAATTATCTTTGATTAGTGACTGTGCTAACTTTAAAATAAAAAAAAAAAGTAAAGTAGATGTTGATTACCAAGCACTAATGTAGTGCTTTCATGCACAGCTATAATTCTACTCATGAATATACATTAATCTTATGCATCAGTTGTTATCTATAATCAAAAGACACCAACCAATGCAGCTTCATTCTGTTTTATGAAATGTAAAGGAAGCATAGCAATGACCACAGTGCAGGATATTTCTGGATGGTATTAAATCTTTAAATGTCTTGAGCTTTTCTGTTTGAAATAAGCCCTGTATTTTTTTCCACAATCGAAATGTTTCAGAATAAACTGTTGCAGAGAAGGTAGCAACCAGAATAGCATTGAGAGACGAGAGAGTGCAAGTGAACGTGAAAACAGAGGGTAGAAGCAGCAGGGCTGGGAAATTATGTGTGATGGGGGAACCAAGTAGTGCATTCCTGTACAGTACACGAATGCTTAGCAGGAAAAATATCTCCTCAAGTAGTCTGCGGAGGGGGGGAGAAAGTGACCTACAAGTGAAAAGGTGTGAAAATAAAGTGCTTGGGTTAGGATTTATATCGTGTAATGCTGATATATCTATTATTATCAACATCTGAACTAATTGTCTCAATTTTTTTTCTAGTCAGAGGAAAGAAAAAGCCACTTATGGAGCATGATTCATTTCTTCTTGGAGTGAATATGTAAATACAAGCAGATGAGTTGTGCTCCAGAAATGCTCCTTTCTCTCCACTGACTCTCGTATGAGTTTACTTGACTAGTAAAAACGCAGGTGGTTACAGTGGGGACATCTAATTCGCGTTCTCAGGCTCCTCCCCAGCTCCAGCGCTATTACTGTGGTTGTTCTAAAGTTAAAAAAAAAAAAAGCAATGAAAAGCTGCAATTAAAATCAGCAGGTTTCAGATAAAACCTTGAGTGACAACAGGTTCTAGAGAGTTTCTGCTCTGCTGCCATTTTTCAGTCTTTTACTGTATCCTAGCTCAGCACTGTGCAGGCTGAAATGCTGCTCCTGCTAATTTCCAGATCAGATTTAATTGTTACATCCAGCGAGGTTGGGGGCTCCCGAGGGATACGAGTGCTGCAGGGCTCAAAAACCCAGAAGAGCTCGTTGCCATAGTAGCCTCCCGTGGAGCATTTCCTCCTTTGCTTTTCTGATACATCTCAATCTTGTGCTGTTTCAAAGTTAGGTTTTGGTCTGTAGTAGGCTATGTCACATTTGATTGAACCTGTCAGATCTCTCTAATCAATTTTTTAAATATCAGTTTTCTTATGCAATGTGTTAGGGTGACCTAAATGTTTGAATCTGACTGGAAAGGTGCTTTTTTTTTTTTGCTTTTCCCTTCAGTCACAGAAGGTAAGAATAAGAGCTCAGTGAAAACCAAGCTGGGAAGAGTATAGTCAGCAGAGTAAGGGGTCTGTTCTGAGTCTTCATTTTCCTCTTTCGTTATTCTGACTGATCTTTGGCAAAGCAAGGCAGGCATGTGGGCTGTATTTCCAACCCAAATTTTTTTGACAGCTGTGCGGCAGACTCTAAGATGGCAATTGATTGTAGCACTGTACGACTTAAACACGTCTGTGAACTGCAGTAACTGTGCGACTACTCCCTTGGGTTTTCTAAAACAGATCTCAAAGTTTCTTACATACATTCTGTGTTTTCCTGCGGAGCTGAACCTGACAAAGTACTCTCTTTGCAGTGACGATGCTCATAGTGCTCATCGTTGCAGCAGCGACGAAGACACAGGGCTTCTCCTCTCCTTCAGAGAACAAGGCAGCAAGGTGGTCGCATTTCACAGCACAGTGCTTCACCACACGATTCGGTCCCATCAAGTCGTTGTATAGGAGAAATGGCCATTTCCTTTCCATCACTCTGAAGGAGTAAAGCCAACTGCCTAATCTTTTCATCTGGGTGTTGTTCCTCGTACCTATCACACTGAAGTGCAAAACGTCACGTTATTGCTTCCCCAAAAGGTACTGTGAGTAATTCTTATTGATAGAAGAAGGAGGGGAAAATACGGTTTCAAAGCAAGTTCTGCTAGCTGTTTTGTGACAACGTAGATTAAATGTATTCACAAGAAGAGCAGTGTGATTTCCTCTACTGGCATGATTTGGCTCCATGCGTTTAAGTGCACTTGGTGTTTCGCAAGGAGAAATAAAATTGTTTTGTACTTGTCATTAAAAAGGGCGAGACCAAGGAAATAATGAGGTACAATTGGGAAGCACAGTGGGTTCAAGGTTACTGGCTGCATACGTTTAATCCGTCAAGATAAGCCCAGGAAGCACTTGGTTCTGATTTTTCTTTCAGTAATTTCACATCTATTTGCTAACTTTGAATGCAGTAGTAAGACTCCTATTTTAAATGAATATGAGGTGAGTTTCAGGTCTTATTCACAGTTCTGACTTCACAGCTCAGGCCTGTCACAACTGAAAGATTGAAGAAATGTACAAGAATGATTCATTCCTAAGAATAAAAGCCCACAATGAAAACCCAAGCCATCAGCTCTGTAGGATGCTTGAGCCTTGCCCAGCATACTACGTTATCTTTGAATTCAGCACAAATTGCCTTTTTTCCGGGTGACATCCAGGACACGGCTTTTCAAGGTCGGAGAACTGCTGAAGCTCATCCAGCCATTCTATTTCTTAAGCATTTTGGGAGATGGGAGGGAGCAAAGGAAAGCTGTTGCCTTTGTGACATTCTCAGTTTGTTAAACTAGACTCATGGTTATATCTGGCCCCATTTTTAGACTTCTTTATTCTTCCCAGATTTCCAATTTAAGCCAGTGACTGAAGGCAGCAAAATGCTGGTCTTAGAGCAATGGCAAGAGAGCTGAGTTCAGCTAGTTTTTTGTTTAAAACATCCTACGCCCCCAAACTGGATTTACGTTGGGCCTGAATCCAGTCTGAATAAGACTCTTGACCTTTCTGAGATTATCATGGTGTGGGATGGATAAGTTTTCTCAAATTCATTGCATTATACATATAAAAAGAGTAAGGTACAGATGCTTTGTTGGAGTTACTGTTTCTGGGAATGTACTTTTAAACAACTCCTAGTCTGGTTTAAAATTCCCATGGACAACGTATTTCCTTTGCCTGCAACATACAGTTGTACCTATGCAGCTAATTTGATTCCTAAATATCTTGTGAAACCAAGCAGAATTTTTCTTCCTTCTTTTCATTAACTGAATTCAGTATGTAATTGTTGATATTTTCTGTATGGTGGCCACATGCCTGTAATGATGGGGTTATGACAGTAGCTGTGTTGGATTTAATGTAACGCTTTACAGTCAGTGGCTTTGAAATCAGGAACATAGTGAAAATAAGGAAGATTAAAACCAGTTGGACTTCTTTTTTTCCCCAGTTGCCGTAGTAAAGCCTGATATTGCCTGACGTTGCAGGCACTGACACGGAGCACTCCAAAGCCTGACCTCGCTTCTGTAGGTGCAGAGGACTTTTGGACTCAAGAAAATGGTGCACATTTGCTCCACTATGCAGAACAGAGCCCGTTATCCCCTAGGGCTCTACAGAAAGACCTGCTTTTTTGTGTGCCAAAAAAAGAATGGAGTTAATGTGTCCTCTAGTATATGGGATGACAAGTTTTCTCACATAACGATTAGTGCAAACAAAGGGATAAAAATACAAAAGCAAAGGTTATGGGTTCATAAATCAGTGTTTTAAAGTGTATCAGTTAACCGTATGTTCAGTGTTAGACCAAGAGTATATATATGAATGCAATTTGACTTGTAACATTGAACAAAGCCTGGTTATTTATGAGTCAGAGAGGCAAAACTCATAACATAATTGCACTTGCAAAACAAATGTGCTATTATTTGACTAACGTTCATTTAGAGCAACCCTTCCTGAATAAGCAAGTAGAATATTTATACATTCAAATCTCTGTGTCTAATTGTGTTTGTGCGTGTAGTTACATATTGCAATTACTGTTCATTGATGCTATGCATGCATCTTTTAAAATCTAACTTCATAAATTCCTATCTCTAATTTTATTGCCTCTCACAGATGTATCTGAGGCTTGTGTATATATATATAGATAAAATGACTTCTAACTAAAGGTGGCACAGTCAGACCTAACAGTTATGTACTGGTTTCCCTTCAGGAAAGCGTCATTTGGTAAATGAATAAACCAAGAGAAAAGTCAGTTTAAGGACTGACCATTGCACAAGCAAGTGACATAAAGAATGCTCCCATGAAGAATCAGAAGGAGAGACTGAGCCTTGAAGTCTGGGACGGGTTTTGGTAGTAGCTGGGATTTTGCCTTGACTAATAGCAATTTGTTAAGCTCTGAGCTTCAGATGACCCTGAGTCTCACCACACAAGCATATATGCTCAGGCCTTTCATGTGGAGGTAAAAAAACCCAAACCATTTTCCCCTTTAAAATTTAGGTCTTTTTTGATTTACCCGTAATGGAGTTGTAGGTAGTACATAACTAATCTTCATGCCAAAGATTTACCTTTTTCCCCTAAGTGAATAGGCTTAGATTTCAATTTAAAAACGCACATTACTTTAGAGTTACAGTTCAGGGACTGTACAGAACTATATCTGGAGTACAAAATATAGAATAAAAATTAAAATATTACCTGGTAAGGTATACTAAGCCAGAGTGCTTTTTAAAATGGTGTTAGTCAAGATAAGTTAAACTCTGAAAATACATTTTAATTCCAGTACTTTAAAAAGTAATCAGGTGTGTAAATTAAAGGTGAAGGAAGAGATAAGTGATTTGAAATCTGAAAAACTACAGTCACCAGCAACCAGAACAAGATATGGAATTTTTAACTAAAAACGAGCTATTAAAATTTGGAAAGCGTAGACTCTGGACAGGCCAAAAGAATAAATGAAAAATCTTTAGGCCAAGTCGTAGCCGATGAAAATGATGTCACCAAAAATCTTCAAGCTTCTTTTTTAACTTCTTTTCTCTTCTTAACATATCTATGGCCATAAGAACATATATAGTATCCAAGGAATGTTAGTGTTTGTGAAGTCTTTTGAAAGTTATCAACCCTCAGTCACAGATCTACATGAACAAAAATCTGAATTTCCATACACATTGTTTTTAGGGTTAGAGAAGGAAAATTTCAAGGGCAAAAAAAAGTTAATTTCCTGTTGCCTACTGACTTCCCCTTTTGTGACTGAAGATCTTTAATTCAGGCTTGGACATCTCTATTCGCTTCTGTTATGCTCCTGGAAAGACCTAAATTTTTCATTTGTTTCTGAGCATGCCAGTGGGGCTATTTGGATCACAATGTGAAAATTCCTTGATGTCTTTCCAGAATCGAGTTGCAAAGAATAGTAAAAAAGATAATCAGCAGAGCTAGTTAGGGGAAGAGTTTCTGTGATGTGCTTCATGGGACTAGGGTGAAACCAGCCAACATTATAAAATTACTGAAAAACCACCAGCAAGTAACCTCTTTGATCCCTTTCCATCAGGATATGTGCAATCTAGACTACTACAGCCACCTGTGTTCACTTTCCTAAAGCATCTGTTACCATAATATTGGAGTACATGTTATAGTATTTATCAATGCATATTATGATACGTGAAATAAATTTCAGAAATGCATCTCACTAGACAGGAGTCCAAATCTCTTTACATAATCATTTTCAACGAATCTAGAAATACGGAGAAAGTCTCTGTTGGTGCATGGGGAGCCACCTTATCGGCATTCAGCAACACACAGATCCCAATTACTAGAGAAACCTCTGTTGACTCCTTTTGATGTACAAACACGCAGGAAACTGTAGTGCTGCAGAAACCACTGCCTGTAATTGTGACTAGTAAATTTTCTTGTAACCACAGAACGCACAAAGCTCGACTGATTTATTTACTTATTTATTTTAAATGGCTAAATCCAAAATAGAGATTCTCCAAAGTCTTCCTGGAGTCTGACTAGTTAAGCCTGCACAGTCCTACTTGTCCACTAACTAGGATACCTTGGTACTTGTC
The DNA here is from genome assembly GCA_008921705.1 of Burhinus oedicnemus. Lineage (NCBI taxonomy): Eukaryota > Metazoa > Chordata > Aves > Charadriiformes > Burhinidae > Burhinus > Burhinus oedicnemus. Next base: position 61,408 of record VFFE01007173.1, on the reverse strand, counting down.
CAATGAGTCAACACATAAGTCTTTTCTTTAGTGAGCAGCATGGTGCTTAATCTCCAGCAGGATTCAGAAATGAAATTTTCCCTTCCCCGTAACACCTGCAAAGACTGATCAAATGAATACTCTTAGAAGAGAAAGCCGGGTGAGATTTCATACTGAACACAGGGGAAAGGAAGAGGAAACGTGCTGTGTATTTCCCTTCTTTTTTACTTACAACCTGGTGTTTATAGCTTCCACCCGGAGGATGAGAAACTGAGCTTCAAATCCTCCTATTGTTTGTTTAAAGCAGGAGTCTGCTTCTAGGAGCATGCGCTTGCACGGTCTGAGATAAAGTTCTTAAAATTTCTGCTATCGAAGCCTTCCTGCAGCCCTTTCCTTCTTAGGAGGTGAAACTTAAGCCCGTCTCCTTAGGATTCCCTGCCAAGAGTTTAGGTAATTGAGAGTGCCAGCTTCTCTGGATTAATACAATTTTAGCACTTGTATCGGGAAGATTATGGCGTGGACAATAGCAGGGCACTTAGGGTTAGGTGTGGTGAAGCTGTGCCTAGCTCTCTTACATGGACCTAGTCACTGAGATTGCTTTAGTCCCCCATCAGTAAAAATTCAATTGATGTCTCAAAGATTTTAACTTATACAACAATCCATAGCAGGAAATAGAGAAAAACATTTCCAATATAAATTAGAGGTTAAAGGGGAGTGAACAAAATGCAAAATGAAACTGCTTAGGACACAGTGGTGAACACACCTATTCATGCATAGATTTTTTATCTCAATGATTGTGAGAACTGGGATCTTCAGCATGTGATCTCTCCTCTAAAAAGATGGACCTGTCATAGTTGCCCAAGACCTAATTTGCTTCTGTTTAAGATGGAGGTTGCAGTCAGCTACTGCGTGGCCCACTTCTGCTTAGCTCTGGGTTTGGAACATCCTGAGAGAATAGCGGGACAATAAGGATGCATCTAAATTGTGTGCTTATTTCCTTTCTCAGCTGGAAAGAAAAATAAACCTTCAAATGGACTCTGTAATTAAGCATAAGGTACTAGTCAGAATCATGGAATAGTTTGGGTTGGAAGGGACCTTTAAAGGTCACCTAGTCCAACCCCGCTGCAATGAGCTGGGACATCTTCAAGTAGATCAGACTGCTCAGAGCCCCATCCAACCTGACCTTGAACACTTCCAGGGATGGTGCATCTGCCACTTCTCTGGGCAACCTGGACCAGTGTCTCACCACCCTCAGTGTAGAACATTGCTTCCTTGTATCTAGTTTAAATCTACCCTCTTTTAGTTTAAAACCATTATCCCTTGTATTATCGCAACAGGCCCTGATAAAAAGTTTGTCCCCATCTTTCTTATAAACCCTTCGTGGCCCTCCTCTGGACCCACTCCAACAGGTCTTTTCTGTGCTGAAGGAAACTTCACCAGTGCGTGATCACTGCCAGGCTGCCTCCAATCTTGACGTCACTGATTAGCTCACTTGCATTGGTGACTAACAGGTCCGGTATCGCATCCACTCTGGTAGGGCTATCTATTACCTGGCTTAAGAAGTTATCTTCAATGCATTCCAGGAGTCTCCTGGATTTCCTACAGTTCACCGTGCTACTTTTCCAGGAGATGTTGGGGTGGCTGAAGTCCACCAGCAGGATGAGTGCAATGCCCCCTGTAAGTAGACTTTGTCAATAGACTCCCCTTGATCAGGCGGCCTGTAGTAGACACCAACCACAAGGTTCCCTCTGTTGCCTCGGTCTCTAATTTTTATCTGTAAGCTTTCAACCTGCTTGCGGCTATTTTTAAACCAATGCTCACAGTTTAATTTTGATCATTCAAGAAATTTTTGTGCTGTTTACAGTCGGAGAATATCAGTTGTCACCCAAATAGTGTGTTTATAATGGTCACAAAAATATGATTATAACTTCCTTTCCATCCACATCCATTTACATAAGATATTACAATATGCCTTAAACAATTCATGCCTCTCTTAACTTTAGAGCCCATAGTAAACTTTATACATTTTATTTCGTATATGTATGTTTTATTGTTTTAAATCTTATAAAGAGAGATGTTTTCTGTTTTGTTTGGGAAAAGGTACCCTGTTCAATTTTTAAGCAATGGCTTAGGCTCTTTATATAAATGTCCATCTTTGGGCTGAATAATGTGGAGAAATATCCACCTCTTGCAGCACCTTCAGTAGCTTTGTGTGTTTACCCAGTTGCTCTGCAAATCAAGTCCTGGCTATGAAAAATAGACTCGCAAGAACACAACCATGGAAATTCAGTCCTTCCACTTATCTCTGTCTAATTTAGGGTTAATAGTACTCATCCCTTTCATATAGCTGCCAAAATGGCTGATTCATTAATTAATCCATCCTATTAGCTCTTTCAGAAACCTATAATAATGTTCATCATTAGTGTAAGACTTGTTGTTATTCTACTGCAGGAGACTGAAATGTCTTTATATGTTTTGATTGTCTTCTCTGATAAACCCCAGAGAGTTACGTAGAGCTCATTTGCTCTGGGAATCAGTAGGTAGGACAATGCAGGGATGTCTCTAATTTCACCAGATGCGTGAGATGTCCCATGGGATAACGGAGATGGTTTGGTTTACCATCCTAAGTGAGTAATTCATAATTCTACTGTTATTTTTAAACAGATCTAAACAACGTTGTGTCTCATGTCCCCAGTATCCAAGCAAGGATTTTAAAGACAGCATATAGAAAAGGCTACATGAATTAAAACTTAATCAGTTTTTTTCCCCAATGAAAATTTTGTCATAGCCAATGAAAACTCTGCCACAGAATGCTACTCTAGTTTTTGTCATCAAATAGAAAAACTGTTCTGTTGTTGCCTGTTATACTTGTTAGCCAGCTGTAGTTATTACACTCTAGAAATAGGCTGAAGTCTAACACAGAAAAGGCCTTCCCAATCTTTTCTTGACTGTAACCTGTTATGCTGGCAAGGGTGTGAATTCTGTAGCCTAGCATAGGTAGACTGCCTAGGATAGACAGCAATTGCAATGGTGGGTTTTTTGTGATAAACGTGTTCTACTAGAAACGTCTATGTGTACTGCAAGGCACACTAAAATGTAGTGATGGAAAATAATAGGTTTCTGGTTACCAGCACCCCTGTCTGAATTCAAGCTAGAAACCTACAGATGAGAGACTTTGTCTCCTACTACCCGTCACCTCACTGTCTCAAAGGAAATCTTTGGGTGAAGAAATAAAGACAGAAATAATAACAGACTTCATTGCTCTGGTCTTAATATGTCAAGAAAATGAGATTATCAGGAATGTTGAAACAGCAGAGTTTCTTTTGCTGAAATATTGTTGGGGCAAATTGCACCATTATCAACTAATTAACAGTTGGATATTGATAGTTCAGTAAGTGTAACTACGTGTGACACATACTCATCATTTTGCAAGACTGTCTTGCAAGCAGAGTGAGCTGGAGGTTAATACTATACATTGGCAATGAAAAGGAAAAAAGATACAAACAGGAAAATGCTCTTGCGCTTCCTTATGACAGCTCATTTTGAGTTTTTAAAAGGGCCTGAAAGAGGCTCCTTTAGACAAGAAAGTGTATCAGTTTGCACAGATGCTGATTCTGCTATACAACAGCTTCCTTTGTACAAAAAACCAAGGTACATCAAAAGCAGCATGGCCAGCAGGTCAAGGGAGGTGATTCTGCTCCTCTACTCCGCTCTGGTGAGACTCCACCTGGAGTCCAGCATCCAGCTCTGGGGCCCTCAATATAAGAAGGACATGGACCTGTTGAAGCAAGTCCAGAGATGGGCCACAAAGATGGTTAGAGGGCTGGAGCACCTCTCCTACAAAGACAGGCTGAGAGAGCTGGGGTTGTTCAGCCTGGAGAAGAGAAGGCACTGGAGAGACCTTATAGCAGCCTTCCAGTACCCTAAAGGGGGCCTACAGGAAAGATGGAGAGGGACTCTTTATGAGGGAGTGTAGTGATAGGATGAGGGGTAACGGTTTTAAACTGAAAGTGGGGAGATTTAGATTAGATATTAGGAAGAAATTCTTTACTGTGAGAGCAGTGAGACACTGGCCCAGGTTGCCCAGGGAAGTTGTGGCTGCCCCATCCCTGGAGGTGTTCAAGGCCAGGTTGGCTGGGACTTTGAGCAACCAGGTCTAGTGGGAGGTGTCCCTGCCCATGACAGGGGGGTTGGAATGAGATGACCTTTAAGGTCCCTTCCAACCCAAACCATTCCATGATTGCAAGAAAAGGGCTAAGATCTACTTGGACTGGTGCTTTGAAGTTACTTCTTTAAACAACCATAATCCCAGAAAGAGAATGAGCATTATTTTGATTCTCAGCATGGTGAGATATTATTCATTTTCAATTTTTTTTAAAAAAATTATAATATTAGAAAAGGCAAGGTGAATATATCACAGTAATCCCCTTTGAGCCTTTTTGCATTACAGTTGTTTTCCTCACTAGTGGATTTTATGATATATTGGGCACACAAGTAGAGAGAGTCAGGAACATAGGGGAGAACGTGAAAGGGGACTGGTGCTCTCAAACATTATGTATACACTTTGTACTTTATGTGGTTCTCATCACAAACACCGTATTATGATCTAAAAATTACTGTGGTCTTCTCAAACAATCTGTACTATCAGAAGAGGAAAATTTTCCCAGTTTGGGTCTCCATTCCCCACCAGCAAAGAGATGTGTGGCTTGCACTATGCAGGAAAAGGAATGTACCCCAACAGAATCTGTGAGCATTGTTTGCTTGCACTTATAATTGTAAGGTGGAACAGATGGTGACAACTTAGTTGAATGTGAACAGTCCATTGAAATAATCTAAATTGTCAAGCTATTCTTCTATAGAAAGCAGTCTATGCACCATTCAAACAAATTGAAAGTAGCCTTCGCGTTATTGAATCAGTTGGAATTGCCTTACGTTGTGAGTTATTTTGGGCTTACAGGGTTTTGCAGAGTATAAGCTGTTTCATTTTGGTATCTGTGAATGTTCTAAAGCCGGGGAAAAAGTCTCGCAAGTTAACGAAAAATCCATAACTATTCTACTCTCTGACTCATTTTGCTGTAGAAAAACTTCTGGGCAGATATCTAATGAGATTAACAGCATTAACAAAAATGTCATGTCTTCAGTTTTAAGCCCAAGGACAGTCTGCTCTTATCAATAGGCTCCAGATCTGCAAGGCAAGGCAGTAGCCCAGATCAAAACAAGCTCCATCGAAAGTGTTCTTTTCTACTTTTGGTAACGTAATGTGTTTACACTCAGCATTTTGAAAGCAGGTGGCGGAATGTCTTTGTGTGGGCATGGCATGCAGAATGAGAATAGGCTGTTTGATTTTTGTGTGACAGCTGAAACTTTCGGAGTCTCCTTGCACTGCTTCAGAAGCAGGTAAGGCACTGACAGCTGCTCACGAAGGCCCTGCTGCACGAGCATACCTCCGTGTAAGGGACCCAGGCTCTCCTATACGCAGCAAGAAGAAAATTGCACTTGCAGGACCAGTGTGCATGATAAAAAAACTCAATTGCATTGAGCAGAGATATCTGAGACAGTCTCTAACGATCCTAAGGAGAGACTGTGGCTTAAATCCTACCCAGGAAAGTAAGGAGGGCTTTGAGATACAAGGAGTTACTGGGAGGTAACTTGCTGCCGATGTACTAAAGCAGCTGGTTTTGTGATAAACTTTCATGTGCGTGCTCTTTTCCTGTGATAAATTTGGTGAATGCAAGGCAGTTTATTTCTTTTTCATGTCGTTATGCCTCTCTCTGATCAGGGATATAAACACTTAATTTTTCCATTATTCCACAGTAGATGTTTCTGTGCCTGTGCCATTTTACTGTCTTGGATTCCTCTCCTGCATGCAGCTAGGTGTATAAGTGGCTCCCATCCCTCCTCAAAATTGAGAGAGATGCCAGTGTTATCCCTCTACCCACACGCCACAATACTCATCTGATATTTTAGTATCCCTTTCCTACCTGGTCAGGAGCAAAGATTTGAACCAAGTGGTTCAATACTAAAATAAATGTCCCAACTATGACATTACACATGATTTTGAGTAGAGGTCATAAAATCATAGAATAGTTTGGGTTGGAAAGGGCCATAAAAATTATCTCATTCCAACCCACCTGCCATGGGCAGGGACACCTCCCACTAGACCTGGTTGCTCAAAGCCCCATCCAACCTGGCCTTGAACACCTCCAGGGATGGGGCAGCCACAACTTCCCTGGGCAATCTGGGCCAGGGTCTCACTGCTCTCACAGCAAAGAATTTCTTCCTAATATCTAATCTAAATCTCCCCACTTTCAGTTTAAAACCGTTACCCCTCATCCTATCACTACACTCCCTGATAAAGAGTCCCTCTCCATCTTTCCTGTAGGCCCCTTTCAGATACTGGAAGGCTGCTATAAGTTCTCCCCAGAGCCTTCTCTTCTCCAGGCTGAACAACCCCAACTCTCTCAGCCTGTCTTTGTAGGAGAGGTGCTCCAGCCCTCTGATCATCTTCGTGGCCTCCTCTGGACTCACTCCAACAGGTCCATGTCCTTCTTATGTTGGGGGCTCCAGAGCTGAGGTCCTTTTGAATATCTCCTTTGGAAATTACTTTGGAGTATTTAACCAAGTAGCCACTGGAAGCTTACTGCAACATCCAGAGCCACTGAAGTAACTTCTATTTTCATCTGCAAATTACATGTAAACAGAGCAAAAATCTCAAATTTTTATTTCATCCCTCTTTACCTAGGAATTGCTCATCTGTTTCTTATATGTGTAACTGATAATTTATAAGATGAAAAGAGGGGATGAGTTGGAGATACAAACCTGTCGTTTCAGTCTTAATCCATTCATACTTTAGAGCTTTCTCTTTCCTGTATTTCTGTAGGAGTGCTGAGTACTTGCAAAAATACCCTAAGTTTTCAAAATTAAGGTGGCAAACTTCCTAAATTACTGCTTAAAAAGAGTAAGCAAGTATCTTGGCATACTCAGCTGTTTTCTAGTCCCAGATAATTAATCCTTAGTTCTGAGTACTAGCAAAGGTCTAACATTACTATTCTTTAAATAATGTACGGCACATTCTTGAACTGTAACAACATATATAAATTTTGCATGCTGCATTTATTTAGCCTTTTAAATTGCATTTAGCAGTGGTCAACAGCTGAAGTATATAGCACTTTGCATATTTTTTTAAAGAATATAATGAAGCTAATACTCTTCCTCTTGTCACTTTTGACTCTGAGTTAAACAGAAGCAGGAGCAAGCCCCAGGTAAGTAGATGGTTTTTTAGTACTGTGTGCTTAGAAAAGGGTGAAATTCCTTCCACTGTTGGTATTCATAGTTGGTCTATGTGTCCCATGAAGACTACCTGCTAACAACCCTTGTTTGAGCCTAAACAGATATAAAAGATAACATTCCCATATTTTGCATATATATGTGTGTGTGTATGTGGTTGTGCGTGTAAATAAAATTATCTTCAGGCTCTTTCTTTTATCTGGAATATGAAAATGACTGTGTTGCTCAACTGATAAGGTAAAATGCTCTTTTAAAATTCACTTGCAGCGGTTTTTGAGATATCTCTCAAGAATAAACATACCTCCTTGGCCATTGGATTCAAATAAACATAGGGAAAACATCAGTTTGCTAGCCTGTAGCACATTCTAAGTCTGCATAAAGAAAAGGAAGCTTAACTTATCATCATAATTGCAGTTTCTTGACTTAAAAAAAAACCACTGTGAAATGTAGCACAAGGGCTTGTTATAAGGATTTTCTTCTGTTAGAAGGAAAGGAAACCCTACTGACTAGTATGATTTGTTGTAAATGCCTTTTTGTCATTTGAAGAGCTCTTCTGTAGATATTTCAGACATAGAGTCCCCTGAAAACCCACTAAGTTGTGTTTTTTGAAGAAATGCAAGCACTAGAAACAAGAGATGCTTTCAGGCACCTTTTTGTTTTGGTACTGTTACACGCACAGCTCTGTGTTACAATAGGGGAAAAATGTTAACATGAATGAGAACAGAGAACAGAAATGCAATAAAAATGGAAATTAAATAAAAACAAGATTAGATCTATTTAATAAATGCAAAACCTGGGTCCCTTCGATCCCGGGAGCCAAAGTAAGGATAGAGAAAGGCAAGTCCTTCAATTATTCATGGATACACATCAGCAGCGAGCAATTATTGCCTTCGGTTATAAGGATTCAGTTGGCATTGGGCACTTAAACCAGATGTCTTTTTCAAAAGGAATCTATATAACTTTGACAAGACATTAGCACCTATCCCCAGTTACCTCCTCATTGGATCCAAGCTGTCATCCTGGAGAACATTTGTATTATGGTTGTGATCAAAATAAAATATAGTGAGTTATAGTAGTGTTTATGTGGAATAGCGGTCCCTATACACATATACCTCCTCTTTGCTATGGTTTAATCATAATTTCATTGCAACAAGATTCAACAAGGAATCATTTTAGGAGAAAACTCCATTTGTCCCTCCCTACTGTGAAGGTCTGATTCAATCTTCTTCTCTCTTGTAAACTGTATAATTGTAAAAAGGCCAATGATTCCGTCTTCTTGGAAGAACATATAAGTATCTTTAAATTGCCACAAAGAGTATTCCATAAATACATGAAGGCAGAGAAAAACAAAAAACCTCTCTGCTTATTGAGAGTGATAACAAAAGAAATTAGGTTCAGTTAGTCATTTAAATTCTCCAGTATGTTTTTCTTTCCAATGTATTCGCAGGAGATTTGCATTTCTTCCTATCTCTGAGTAGCTTATCTGTCTCTCTAAGCTTTTGTTTTCACCCTCTGTTTTCTTTATATCCAATTTTAGAGTGCTTTGACACTCCTTTTCAAATAAAAATGTAAAACATTGGATTAATGAATTAGATGAAGTGTTCAGCTTACTATCTGCTCCTGTCTGTTGTGAGCTTAAAACTTTATTGGGAATGCAGAATTAAATAGAGATCTTAATGAAGTTTATACAGGATCATCCTTCCTTCTCCCAGAAGCTGCTCTATGAAGTCCAGCGGGGCAAGCCTGCCATGTGATACGAACAAGGTGCTCCCAAAAGCAGCTCTCATTTAAGACAGTGGCGATGACAGATGTACACTTCCTTTACCTTAAATTCCCAGACTTTGTAGACAAGCGTGCAAATGCACACTAGACAAACGGTGGCCTGGGGCCACGCGAAGTATTACAAAGCAAACTTGTTTGCCAGACTTGCAGGATGGAGCTTCAGCTAATACAGACTCTCATAGCTACGGTGACAGTCACCGGTCCTTCTAGGTAAGGAAGGCTCCCCAGTGGAAGGCATGAAGGAGCTTATATTGTGTTGCATATGTCTTATTGCCTCTAGAGACAAATTTCACTCAATTTGGCTTTCTTTACTTTGCCTTTTTCAAGTCAGGCCACTTCCAGAGGACAGAAAAGTACATTTTAATGTATTCTAACCTGGGGCATGAGAACCCGAAGACGGTTGCCACTGTTTTCTCTTCTCCTCCTTCAGTGCTACTGAAATAGGAAAGGTAGGATGCTGAGCTTAAAGGTTAAGTTATTGCTTTGTAGAAGAGAAGAATCCCTCAGTCAAAAAGACTGCATATTTACAGGCATGTAAGCTTTACCTCTCTCATCTAAAATCGTAAGTTTATAGACAAGTGCTAAAGATTGTACTTATGAAACTGTTGAAAAATCAATCTTAGCTTGATAGATGATTGGGTGTAAGTGATTTTTCTTTTAATCTTACTTAGGGCCACAACGAACACAATATCAGCCAGCCTAAGCAGATATTTAAGGATCTTCGGAGCATCTGATGGTTTGCGTCACGCTGAGTGAAATGGAAAATTGCTACTGCTAAACTAGTGGTCTATCATTCTGTCTAGAGTTTTAAGCCAAGAATACCAAGTTTTTAGATTGACTAATGAAAAGGATGACAGGTCACAAATAGCTTGTACTGTCAGTTAAATGGCACCCAAAATAGGCCAGGTATGTCACAGTGATGTTATTCCTGGTTCTCATGTAATCCTTGTGGACTTTTCCATGGAAGTTTAATTAATACCCCTGGTAAACACAGGGCCTGGCAAAGGTCATTTGAAATATTTACTCTTGTTAGCAACTATATTGCAAAGGATGCATGTTCAATATATTCTGCCTGAACTATTTCAGAAAAATGTCATTTGGGCTTTGGGGATAGACTGCTGCCTCATTAAGGTTAGCAAAAAGGGAAGGCTTGGTTCTCCTGGAGACTGGCACAAAACAATGCATTTTTTTCCCCTCCAGTCCAAAATCGCAGACCTTTAAACCATAAGAAATTTGAACCTACTGTATTAACAAGCATACTCCTGGAATTCGATTAGCAAACTCTTAAAAAAAAAAACCCAAAGCCAACCAACAAATTAAGACCAGTTCAATAAACAATATAGATCAAAACCTATTCCAAATAATAAAAATCTACAAATGTAACTGAGAAAACTGTTGGGTTGCAAAAGTTGGTGCCACAGTAATAAACACTTAAGGATCCCAATGCATTGGTGACTGTGACACCTCGGTGACTCACAGCAGCTGTGAGTAAGTGAAACACAAAGGTTATAATCTGGCTCCCTGAGAAAAAGGTGTGGGTAATCTGTCTGGAGTCCCACCTGTCAGAGCATGGAAATCTACTGGATTAACAAATTAAAATCAGGGGATGCAATAGTATTGTACCTGCCCCAGGGAAGTCTGTAGGCCCAGAGAGCCGAGTAATCAGACACAGCTTGCAGCCCGTATTCCTTCTGCCTCCAGCCATTATGTGGTACCTGGGAGAGAGTCAGCACAAAGATTGGTTCCTCCTGTACAGACTTCCCAAGTACATCCTCCCTGCAGCTTGTTCCTACCTCTGTGCTCTGGCACAATAAAGGTAAAAGAACTTGGTTTTTTTCTTTTTCTTTTTTCTTTCGGAGCATATCCTTTCAAACAATAAACGAGCATCCAAGAAAGCAACACTTTGCATTTGAAATATCAATCTGGAGGAGGGGAAGCAACAAATTAAATCCTCCTCTTCTCTAGCAAAGAATACGGCTTTTGTCTTAGTGAACGTCCTTTATCATTCAGATATGCTGCTGCAGCACTCAGCCATGCCAAACATCTATTCAAAGGGAATTCCTTTTGATTTTCCTTTTATTTGATACCTCATACAACGTTCCAGGACAGCACTCGTTATCTAAATGATTATTCAGCTGGATAGTCCCACCATTATCTTAATTGTTCATCCAACCTTGATGCAATCCTTGCAACCACCACTGCTTATTTCGAAACTCTGTTCTCAGCTACTGGGTGGAAATAAAAAGCTTTAACCTTGGGCTAGAAACAGCGAAGGAAAAATCTTATATTAAAGACTTAAAGGATATTAAAAAGAGCGGAGAGCAGAGGGAGGAGCAAATGTTATGGTTATTAGTAACCATCTTCAATCAATTTTAACACTGAATGAGCAGATACTGTAAGATGCTGAGACATATGCATATTCTCAGGCTAAAGGTTTGGAATCTTTTATCTGAGATCTTCCTTAACTTTTGTAGGAAAGGATATTTCTATTATATATATGTATTAGGTCATGGGTATTGCTGATGGTTTTAAATGTATCTTTTATGACAGGATCATCTTATCAAAAAGAGTATAGTGCTCCTGACAACTTTTTGGTTGTGAGTTAATAGCATATATTGATGAAAAATCCCTCTGCAGGCACATCTGCACCAATTCATAGAAAATAAAATTTGGAGCAAAGGAAAATCTAAGAGAAGACTGCACAATTTGCAGAAAATTGGAACCGGTGGGATTAGCTGATTAAAAAAAAAATATTACTGCTGTAGCTGTATGTTATGAAGAGGTTAGGTGTGCTGTTTCTCATCACTCATAATGTGCCAACACTACTACATCCTTCTAAATGTTGCCCTTTATGTTCTTCCAGTTTATAGACTGCCTTTGTGAAGGAGCACAAGAGAGGTGACAGCAGGGTGGGGGTTTTTTTTCCTTCTCTGATATACTTTAGTAATAGCTTCAGCAAAACAGCAGTCTGTGGAAGTTTACCTACGTTATTCTGCTGAAGTCAGACCCTCTGATATCTTCCCCTGCCTGCACGTGCACACCACTCCTAGCAGGACTGCAAAAATGAAAACGTAGTTAGTATACCTTTCCCAGGGGGGTGTAACGTGGCAGATACAGGCCAGAGCTACAGCCTCAGGCCACTTCATTCTTACTGGTGAAGGGTACCCAGAAACAGGGGCGTCTGAAGCATCTTTCCACCGAGCTGAACAGCACCTTTGGAAGCGAAGAACAGGGGATCTCTGAAGCAGATGATGATATACTCGATAAGGGATGCTACTGGAGAGAAAGAAGTCACCTGTGCATCCCACTGAGGTGACAGGCTGGGTGAAGCTGAGCCACGCACGAGGGCTATTCCCAAACCGCTCTGTTATCAAGTGGGACTGTGGCCAAGCCACCTTGGGCATAATGCTCACACAAGTTTGGTGTTGAAATCGGTGTGAACTCTTTGCAAAATGGTTGCAGAGTACAGAATAATATTTTGCTTCTGTTTCTCTTCCCCAGTTTGTTTCAACGTTTTAGCTGGCTGAAAGACTGAGATGTGATAAGCAAAACAGTGGTGATGACAGAGTGAATGAAGCCTATCGATGCCAGTAACAAGCTCAGAGATCCACACATATTGTCCCAGAGGTGTACTCTTACTTCCTCGGAAATTTGTTCAGGGAAAAAAGGAAAATTTAGTGATATACCTATTCTACTCGAGACGGTAGTTTCCACTGAGGAGTGCAGGGAAATGCCATAGCCCATACCCAGATCAGCTGCTCCGCTGAGCTCCACCTATGCAATCGTCAGGATTTGGCCACGAAACATGCATGGAATTCACCTGCACCTTTGTGGCCAACTAGCGTTGCCCTGCATGGGTGCTAAGTCTAGCGCCTGGGGACTCGTGCGTGTGTTAAGCCGTGGTGACGTGCACGCACAGGGCTTGGGCACGCTGTGGCACGAGCCTGTATTGCTGTCCAAGTTCCCACAGATAACAGGAAATCATTAATCCAGAGACCATTCACTCCGCATTAAAGGAAGATTGCTTCTGCAATGGTGCGGTCTCATTTCTTCCCGCCCTTTCCCAACTCGCACCTTACTTTCTGAACAACTCCACAGAAAATGATGACACTTAAAAGAGGTGGCATCTATGCATAACATTTTGTCATTTTCTCTAATTTTCTGTCTCTACTTTTCTAATCACTGCCAGTGCTGTCTTCAAGTCTGAATTGCTCTATTTTTTATCTAAGCCTACACAAGCTATTTCTATGATAGTCTTCTGTTCATTTTCCCATTATTTCTTAGCTAAAACTTTCCAATTATTTTGTCTTTAGTTAAAAGACTTCGCTGCTTCAAATTCACCCTGGGCAACTTCATTATTTTCCTTTCCAGCTATCTATGCTGTGTCAATTACGGGACCGTTTTTTGCTGTGTTACCAAAGCAGTGATACTCCAGTCCAGTTTGCTAATACAGTGATAATGGTGTTTGACTCACATTTTTTTTAATTGCTCATGGATTTCAATCTAATTTGTGAAGTTCATTTGTATTTCAAATGTGATGAAGTGGAAATGTGGTGATCTTTTAAATGAGTGGAGGACACGAATACAGGCATCATTGCCACCCTGTCAACTCTGACCTCACTTCGCATGCTGCCAGGGCTGTCTCCTGTGAGAAGGACTGGATGCAAACGGCTGATTTTTTATTGATAAATGTGCCTAGTTATCATCATTTCTAAGGCACTTGACATGACTGAATCAAAGAGCTGACCTTGATATAAAAATATCGTACCTTATTACAGTGAGAAGAATACTGAGAATAAACACCTATTTTATAGGTGCTTATTTCTCATGTTATTTAGTAACCCTTTACGTTTACAATACATAAGTTATTATTAGAAGTATACCCTAACCGAAATAACAGCTTCAGATATTTTGGTGATACTTAAGTCTGGAGCTGAAAGCAATATTTGCATGTAATAATTGCCTCACTGATTAATTAAACCTGAAGTTCAGGCTTAATTTCCTTGAAATGTCGAGAATTCTTTTAATCCGGAGCCAAAATTGTCGTTTTTCAGATTCCCCTCGTGGTTTTCATTGTGAGGTGCTATGCTGCAGTGGGATGAACGAAGCTGATTCCTGTTTCTAGGCAGAAAGGAAAATGGGAGGGAGACCCAGCTCGTGTTTCCTCGAGTTCTGAAGCCTTCCCCTGAGAAGGACGGCAGAGGCATGTCAGTCATGGAGGATGCCGCTCCTGCGGACAGACGTGACTCCCACCTGCCCGTACGTAGACACAATTTCTAAACTACAGGGCAGCTCAGAGAGCTGGAAGTCTATATGAACTAAATATTTAAAGCATTACTTTTTTTTATTTAGAAATTCAAAGATTTCCCAAAAATTCTGACAAAACCTAATGCAAGGGCGGTACATTTTTTCATGTAAAATATACTTGTTTTTTCAGCCTTTAGAAGGATGTATCACCCATACTACAAATACTATACTATAAATACCATACTAAGATAGCATGAAGTTGCCGCAGGTGACTGGCCTGTTTTCAGTTTGCTTGAGAGATCCTTTTTAGAACAAACAGTGTTCAGAAGGGGCCTTGTCCCGTGGTGAAAGGAAAAACAAATTAAGGGAAAAGAACTGCATTTTGGTCCTTGTGACCCTGTTGTGATGACAAATGCCCGAAGCGGGAGAAGTATGGTCTTCAGCTTTCCTTGATGGCTCCAAGCAGGTCTGACAATGCCCATTCCTCTCTGTCAGAAATTTCGCAGCCTGCTTGGAAAGTGCGAGAACTTTGTCTGCTGCCAGCAAAAGCCACGAAGGGGGCCTTTATTTCACTCTGTTAGAGGTTTGGATTTCTACTGAAAACAGAAATAGGCGTACGCCCTTCGGTGGTGCACGCTGCTTGGAGCTTGTACCACGCGCGCTGCTGCTCCCCGGTACATGTCTATTTGCAGATAATTAGAAAACATCATCCAATCTGTTAATTAAATTCCAGTGGGGTATGAATCAGAACGCAGCCTTACCTGCCTCGCACATTGTTGTTTCTTCTGCAGCAGCTCTCTGTGAAACGGTGCGAGCCAGGAGTCTGCAAAATTCCAGTGGTGTTAAACCTCCTGAGCTGATTAGGAGACGGGCTTCTTTCCCCCTCCCTCCTTCCCTTTGTTTGGCATTCAATGCATCTTGCAGGGTCTTTCACAGCTTAATAAAATAAATTCTAGCATGTTTCATAGTAATGTACGTGCAGAGGTTTTATGCTTCCTGCAAGCCACTGCTCTTAATTTACATCAGGAAATAGTTTTGCTTCACAAATATGCAATAAGAGAAAGTCATTGCTCAAAGTCACCGGATCCCAAGTAGTCCTATTAAGAATTGTCTACTAGTGAGCTCTCTGGAAAATAAGGAATTTTGTTTGAAGTATTATTATCCTTTTGATGCAAGTGACTAATGAAAGAATGGCGTACTTTGATTAAGTGTAAAAACTGGTGATAGAGTCAGGCATCCTTGATGAATTACGGTCGCTCACGAGAAGGTGCTGTTTCAGCTGTGGGAGGGACACAAACAGCAGCGCTCTGCTCACGGCGGCAACACGCTTCTGCAGCCAGAATGCCAACCCTGAAGGTGGTTCTTCATTCTCTTCTGAGGTGTTTATGAATATACATATACACAGATACATATATCTCAGTGCTCAGTCTTCTGAACGCATTGAAGCTTTCCCTTCCAACAGTCTTTTTGTTGCCGATTCCCTTCCTGAGCTACTTCTCTCTCTCTTTTTCACTGCAAACCCAGTTTCAAGAGGGTTTAGCTCAGAACCTACCAAAGGTACTCTCTTTATTATTTCAAATGGCCAACAGCAGATAACTAGCTCATACTAAAATAACCTCTCACTGAGAAACTTGCAATAATTTAGGAGAGAGTTGAAGACTGTGTCATTACTCATATCTGGGGGAGTTTGTATTTGAATAATGCCAATTAAAAGTGCCCTTAGAAATAGCTGAAATAGGAAAACTTCTGAGGCCTGTGTTGCTTTCTAATTATAGCTTGCTCAGAACTTGCGGTCCCCCAGCAGCCGGCACTGACAGAAGTTAGAAATGGCATGCGCTTCTTGGATGGCTTTCACTGCATGTTTTTTCTGTCTTGCATTGAATTTCTAGTGGTTCTGTAAGTTTGACTGCTCCGTCATGGGCTGCCAGCATTTCCTCTAGGAATCGGTTCTGTACGCTTATACATCTTTTTTTGTCAGACAGGTTTTCTGCTCCGAAACCAATGCTTCACTGTGTTTTGGTATCATTCAGTTTCTTCTAATCTTCTCTCTTTGATGTTTGTATTTGTAGCTGCTGATATCTTATTTAGACATTACTTAGTCACATTCATTCTGTTTAGGCCTCTATAATTTAATAATTCCTGGCTTCCAACAAGTTTTGCTGCTCTTTGAAAAACCGCCGAAGGTTCAGTAATAGCTTCGTTGACGCAGAAGTGGCAGAGAAGGAGAAGAACTAGCTATTTTTCAAGTTGGAGATGCCATGGTGTGACTGAATTTTCCACGTATTAAAATATTCTTGATAGACCTGAAAGGCATCCCACATCCATAAGAAAATTCTTCTGAAGTCACACCAAGGCAGGAGAGGAGATGGGTGTTGTCTTTGTTACTGGACTCGTCATCACCAGTTCTCATCCTTTGGGATCTGTTACCAGACGGCAGAGCCTAGGGCAGCCTTTGGGTCGCTCCGAGACCAGGTCGGGGCCGCAGAAGGAAGGGGACCAGCTGTACCAGCTCTCCTGCGCTTCTTTCTGATGCAGCAGCTGGTACTTGCTCAGTAGGAGAAAAATCTGCCTTGAATATTCCCACCTCAGTCAACCGGTGCATTTAAATAAGAGAGTTGCACTCGGCTTCTTCAGTGAATGCTCTGCCTTTCACAAGGCTAAGTAACTACGTCTGCCTTACAAGTAACCTGCTGAATTTGCTCTTCTATATATCTTCCACCGCTGCCTATTTCCAGGCTTCTTCCTTCAGCCTTGCAGCTTCCATAGGATTTTATCTGAGGAACTAATTTTAGGCCCCAGCTCCTGCAAGCTGAGATATCGACGCAGACTAAGCCCAGAGTCCCGCAGGAGCAGCTAGGATTACCAAAACATTAAATTTCAATAAGATGAGAAATGTGTAACCACAGTATATAGGTCACATCATGTGCTTGGCTCTGTTGAATAAACATAAATCAGCAGGGAAAATATTATGTTTAGGGTGATCTATTGTCTTCTCATTTCTTTTCTGGCTTAGGTAGGTCCGTACGGGCACGGCCAGAGCAGCGCTGCTAAGCTCCGGAAGGCGAAGGACGGCTTTGCTGTGCGGTGGTAGTGAGTCAATGGGACAAGTCAAAGTGACGTTTATTCTTGGATGCTTGTTGTTATTCAAGCAACAAGTAAGTTACGCTGCTGGAAAGGGTTCCGCAGCATTTCGGGTATTCCCTCCTCTCCCAGCACAAACTCCACGCACACGTGCACACAGACTTCATCGGGCTGGAGGCATCAGTGTGAAGGTAGCGTATGCATGGGTGCAGTATTCCAGGCTGACAGGCAGGTTGTTGGGAGCTGAATGGGACTTCTGGTCTCCTGCTGGCCAGGTAGCTGTTCGGTTTCGGTTCCACTGCTTTTTTTCTTTCATGGCTCTCCTGGATGTTTTATTATTGAGCTCTAGCAAAATAAAAAAAAACCCCAAAACATATGAATAAGATGCCAGAGAAAAGCAGAACATTTATAATTTAAGGATAAATAATAAAGTTGCTGGAGGGTAAAAATACCGTGAAAGTTATTAACTACAGTGGTAATGTCTATTCAAAATGGTAATGAAGAGCGGCCTGCTCTGTAACTAAATTATTAAATAAAGGCCCAAAAACCACCTTTGGTCAAACCAACGCCACCGTGTTACCTAGCTTGCCCAGAGTTTACCTGAGGACCTGGTATTTTTGCTTTCCTGCAAATGGCGTTCTGAAGCAGTGCCTGGCAGACTCGTCAAGTGCGTGGACACCATCTGATGCTCTGCTCTGACCACCGGTTTTGTTGGAGTTGTACCACAAGACGGTTTTTTCTGACAGGATGAGCAGATCCATTAAACACAGACTGGGGTCCGAAACTGAAACTGGAAGCTGATGGTGTTCTATAAAATGGTGATGTACTGGTTGCAGCAGTGTCAGCACGGGGGATTTTTTTGCCATTGATTTGAAGGGAGCAGGATCTGGTCTGTGGTACGTTTCATCACAGGGCATGGCCAAGCACGCTACAATTTATGGATCTACTCATCCTCTAAGAGGCATCTAAAAAGTGCCGCAACGCTATTCCTTGTCGTTAGTAAGGTTGTGACTCCTTTGTGCTTATGGATGGTGTGGGATGGTGCCTTGCCCCGTGCCTGCCCCGGCTGCTCTGCCCTGGGGGTTTGCTGGACTCTTACCGTCTTGTTCTGGTTTTTCAACAGGTTAACGCAAAATGGAAGCGTCTTCATCCTTATTTTGGTACCTGGACGGAAGTTGGGTCGTCTTGGGCTTCAGGGTTTTGTTGTCTCCGTGCTCTGAGTAACTGCAGCAGGATGTGGCTTACAAAAAAGCAAGGAGGGAAAAGCTGGAAAGAGCGCTCTTTGGGCGTTAGTTCACACTGCTCAAAGCCTGGGCATTTGGGACTGAGCATTTGGACTTGGCATTGTATTTCCCTGCAGCCAGTTTCCCTCCCCCCCCTTGGAATAATTTGCATTATGGTCTTTTTTTCCCACCCACTCCCCTCACTGTTTTGGGGGTTTTTTGATTTTTTTTTTTTTTTTTTTTTTTAAGTGAGAGCTGATGCAATTTATCACAAAACACTTGAAGCAAAGATGAATCCAGCTTTAAAGAACTCGGGGGCTCTGCCAGAGGGGAGCAAGGGTTTGTGAAAGGCAGAGTCTCCAAGCAGATGTTGCTGCTCCTCCAGCCATGTGCACGGATATCAGGAAATGTCTTCCCTTTGTAGCTTCCTCCTAAAAGGCAACCAGTAAGTAAGGTGCCATTAACCGGTTTTAGTAGCCCAAACCAGAAAGTGAACGACGGGGAGTTGAACGGACTCAAGCAATGAGTTACGAGAGGCCCAGAGAAGAAGGGTGCCATGGCGAGAGGCGGTGGACTGGATGCAGTTGGAGTCCTTCAGGGACAGAGACTCTGCGAGAGCCTTATACCCACCGTAGGACGTAAAGAGGTCGCACAGATGGAAGATGCTTTCTAGGTACCTCCTGACTGTTTCCTTAGCAAAACGAGCCGCCTTTTATCCTTCCCTCCTGAAATAAAGAAGGGCTGATGCCCGTTTTCCATTTTTGACGTTACCCTTTCGTTAACCTGTCCTTTCTGGCGGGGGAAGTAGAGGGGAAGGTCCCTGGGAGTCACCCCGCTTCCTCTGCGCCTGCTCCTCTCGAAAGCTCTTGCTTGAAAGCTGCACTCGGGGAGAGCAGGAAAGCTGAACCTGGGCAGGTGTTCATCCCAGGCCAACTCCTTCCAACTGACACGGGTGCTGGGAGCACCTGAGGCGTTCCACTTCGGCAGGAATTGGCCTTGGTCAACCAAAGGGACATAACGGGGACCTTGATGACCTCAAATGATCACAAGGAGACAGGTGCGGGATGCCAGATGATCATAGGACCTAATTCTTGAGGCCCAGGTGTGCCCAGAAGTAATTTTGAGTAGCAAAATGACCCCAGCGGCTGCCCCGAAGGACTTCTGGTCCCCAAGGGACACTGTGGACACACAGGGACATCTCAGGTGACCTCTGAGCAACAAATATGGGAAGGGCTTGGCCTGAGCTGACCTGTAGAGGTAGATTTGGGGTATGGGCGGTTGGAGACGATCCCTGAGGAGCTCATCTGGTGACCACAAACCACACACATTGTCTAGCCAGGACGGGGCGGGGGGGGGGGGGGGGAA
>VFFE01007173.1:529-20446 GCA_008921705.1 Burhinus oedicnemus | reverse complement strand
GAAAACAGCCCCCCAAAGGAGGGAGCCAGCCGCTGGTGCTGGGCTAATGAAGGGCTGTGGCTGATATCATTGTCATGCTTAAATAAAAGCAGAAAAGGTACGCAGCCGTGTGCCCAAGGGAACAGAGCTGCTTTATAGAAATAAAGGAAGGGAGGAGATGAATAGGTGAGACAGTCTCTCATTACCAGACATGACTTCACCTATAGGCCTTCCTCTTGCCTCACAGCAATGACACTGGCTTGCTTTCACAGCTATTCATGCATTTCAAAGGGCCAACAGCATAAAAGGAATCTAAAAATAGGTTAAAGCCTGAAACCAAAGAGCAGCTGTTTCATTAGCAACAAGAGAAGCAGAATGGGAAAGAACTGTAGGACAGAGCTCCCTAAGTGTGCCAGATGACTGGTATTTTATGTATTTTATGCTATCTTACAGAAATTCTTCTAGTATCTGGACACACTTCAGATGTGCAGTAACTGATATGGGTAGGGCCTGTCCTGTGTGTGCTCTTCTCTCCTTACGCTGAGGAAGATTACTGGGAATCAGAGTCCCAGGACACGGACACATATCAGCTCTCCACATTGTCAGACAATCTACAGGAGCATCTTGCACTGGAAAAGGAAGCCTGAAGAAGCTCAGGTGGTGGCAGGAGGTCACCTGTTGGGGAAAGATCCCAGTGGAAGAGAGACAGACCCTGCCGGGAGTTGCATCGTTCCTGTGCTCTGAGACAACAGCTGGACATGCGCTCTGAACTCATGTTTATAAAGTATCAGTTGCCCACGGTGGATTCTCTGCATGTTACACATCCTTGGACATCTGCACTTCTCCGGTAGAGAAGAAATCTTTTCCAAGCAGATCAATGTTTACCGTTTATCCAAAGACTCTGCAATCCATCAAAATGCTGATCCCAACCTTGAAAGAGCCCATACAGGCCAAGTTCTTCAGCTCTCTTGGAACGATGGCCTGAAAACAGAATGCAAACGGTGAGCAGAACAAAGCAGGATTCACTGTGTTAGCTGGGAAGAGAGCAAGTGGAAACCCATCCTCTGTGTGTGTGAGTACACAGATGTTCCAGTTTAGAGCAGGTACTGGATTCAATAAGACTGAGTTTAGGGATGACAGCTCTCAGAGCTCATGATTATACCATCATTAGACAGCTGGTATGGACATACAAGCCAGGAATGAGACTCAAAAAAAAAAAAAATCAAGCAGAGTTTTAGGCCACTAACAACTATATGGCATGAGAAGGTATGAAACAAGTTGAAGCTAAATCCTTCAGATCACAGAGCAAGGGAAGGAAGAGATGCACCAACATTCAGGCTACAAGCAAGGCTTGGAAATAAGAGGTTCAATCCTAGTTCTTTTAGATACTCAAATTTATCAAGAACACGTCATTCCTGTCTCCATGTAACCCACAGCTAGGGCCAGCTCATAACAGAGACCACCACTGGGAGAGCCCGCCCTGTTTGGCCAGCTGATCATTTCGGTGATTTGTGAGGCAGGCTATGGGCAGCCAGCAGCCACCCATGGTTCGTGGCCTGCGGTATCATCATGGAGCTTGTGCAGTTCCACATGTAGCCAGAGGCTCAGAGATGTGCTACGTATGAATTCCGCCCACATAGAAAACATCATGGTCCCACGTCAGCCTCAGAAAAACGATGGAGGATGCCCTTATTTGTATCAATAGGCAGAGAGCACACGCTATGAGAAGATGATGTTGTGTAAGACATGTCAGTCCTTCATTGTCTTTGTACTTCATTCCTATGGACATGCTTTGCTGCCTACGTCAGGTCCCAGGCTGGTCCCTGCACATGGACCACCTCTGGGGAATTCCTGCTGTTTTCATCGGCTTAGAAATGCTCAGCATGAGCCGGCCTTCCCTCCTGCTGCCCCTTCGAGCCCACAGCCAGGTCTGCATACGGTGCAGGAGGCAGAAGGGGGTGCGAGAAGCATGTTGCTGCAGGTCTCACAGTGGCTGCGCTACTGAGGTGCAGCCGATATTCTTGCCTCTGCGCCAGGGAGCCTCTTTGCTTAGTTTCAGCAAAAGGTAAGGAAGATCAGCAGCCTCGGAGGAGCTACAGATTGGCAGGTTTGGCTGCAGCAGGAGGGGTCAAGACAGAGAGCCATAAGGAAAAGGAGGGCAGGGATGGGGCAAGAGAGAGGGAGGAATCTGTCAACAGAAAAGCAAATGTTTGAGAGGGAAGGCAACTAAAAATCCTTTTTCCAACAGGATGGAGGTTGCACAGATGGAGACTGCATTGCTCCTACATTAGGACCAACAATAGTTTTGACAGTAAAAAATGACCACAGCCAACTCAAGTGTTTGGCTGCCAAAGTCACACCTGAAGGGATGCTGCTATCTGGGAAAAGCAAAGCAAAAGACAGTTTTCTGCACTGCCTCTCTCTCACTGTTTGCCTCGGCTTTAGCCTTGGAAGATACCTGGTGCTTTAAAGACCTTGGCAGACAGGGGCAGAACTGCTCCAAATAAATCAATTAAGAGGTCCGCATCTGAGCTACTTGGATTAGACTCTCTTTGAAGTGAACGGACATCGTACAATTCATCATGCACTAAAATAGAGAGCTAAAATAGGACAGGTGAGTCATGCCTAAAAATACCTAATCACCACCATTAACTAATAAGGGAAGCCTAGAGTGTCCATTTCAGCTGCAGATGTATATACATCGCAGGTTTCTGAGGTGCTGGAGAAGTGAATCCCACCCCAGGTTCCTGTCAGTCACTCTCAGCAGCAGGAACGATCCCTTCTTTTCCAACACTGCCTGCAGATCAGCTGGGAGAAATACGAGTGTGACGCTTTGCTGCCTTTCTCTGGCTGCCTCCTCCCCCACCAGATACTTGAGCGCAAAGCCCAGGAACATGCCAGTCAAGGCTGAGATCCAGAGCACAGCTCCTTTCTCTTTAAAGGAACGTTTGAGGTATATATGTCGCTCCTGGGGATCAGAGGTACTGAACACCAAGGCTTTCAGTCCTAGCTCTGAATCCACAACACCGAAGAAGAGCTAAGCACCGCGTGTCAGATGAGTGGGACAAATCCCTCCCCAGCCACGGCGCACATCGTGCCTGCCAGCCCCCTCCTGCCGTTAATCAAGGATGAGCCCCGCAGTCGGCTCCCGAGGCTAATGCTTTAATGTGATCCGGCAAAGCAGGGGAGAGGAGCGGTAGCAAGAGAGATGGTTGCCTTGTGATTACCTTCAAGGTAGGTGGGGAAGAAGAGAGAGGGTCCCGGTGTGTCAGGCCAGGAGGGTTTACAGACAAAACTGCGCGGCTGTGGCCTGCGGGGATCATTATTGGCTGGAAAGTCACCTTTGGGGCTGAGAATCACATAGTGCTCTTGGAAAGAAAAGCTCTTATAACTGAGAAGAATAGGCTTTCCCTCACAGGGCCTGACGATATCAGTAGGAAGACTTGCGTATATTTGAAAGCTTAATTTATCCACGTTGTTAGCATCGCCTTCAGAGAGGCTGTGGTGGGGGATGGAATTTGTCACATGTGGCAGAGCTGCCAGGAAAGAATGGGAAAATGGTCTGGGCAGCACAGCCCAGAAACCATATCTGACTTCTGTGTCAATTCCAAAAATAACAGTTTATTTTCAGGAAATCTTCTTCCCACATCCCTCTAATATCACAGCATATTTCTCATGATCAGTGCTCCTCCATGACTACACTGGTACCTAAGACCTGCTTTCACCACGGGAGACCATGACTTCCCAGATCAGGATACCCTGAGTGCTACTGGAAAAGTCCTCGGTTCACGCTCTGGGTTGCCCAGCCCAAATCCTTTTCCTCAGGCATGAGATGCATCATATGCTGCTGTGTGCTAAGATTTTCTCTTGCGTCACTATGAGCGCTTAGCTTTCCTTCTCAGCATTCCTGGACAACTGGCTGTCAGGCAACATATACGGCTGTTGGCTACCTTCCTTCCCACCCATGTTTCCCTGCTTCCAGCCTCTGGACCATTCACAGAATGGTAGGGGTTGGAAGGGACCTTCAGAGATCTAGTCCAACCCCCCTGCCAGAGCAGGTTCACCTAGAGCAGGTTGCACAGGAACTCAGCCAGGCGGGTTTTGAATATCTCCAGAGTAGGAGACTTTACCACCTCTCTGGGCAGCCTGTTCCAGTGCTCTGTCACCCTCAAAGGAAAGAAGCTTTTCCTCATGTTGAGACGGAATTTCCTGTGTCCCAGTTTGTGCCCGTTGCCCCTTGTTCTGTCGCTGGGCACCACTGAAAAGACTCTGGCCCCGTCCCCTTGACACCCACCCTTTAGATATTGATAAGCACTGATGTGATCCCCTCTCGGTCTTCTCTTCTCCAGGCTAAACAGACCCAGGTCTTTCAGCCTTTCCTCATAAGAGAGATAGTCCATTCCCTTGATCAACTTCGTAGCCCTCCGTTGGACTCTCTCCAGTAGTTCCTCATCTTTCTTGAACTGGGGAGCCCAGAACAAAGAGATTCCTATCACCCGAGAGAACCCTCTGCACAGCATCTCCCAGCATAGCGCTGAACTCACCGCAGTAAATCCTGATGCTGACCCGCAGTCCTCCGCTAACACGTGGGAAAGACGGAACAACGCTCCCTGTGTATGCTTCCAAGGGAACTGCAGGCATGATCGCAGATATTTCCACTTTAAGTACCTGTTTGTACATACACTTAATATACAGAATTTAGTCAAAGGTGCTTTGGAGTTATCAATAACATCCTATTGCAAAAATGGATGCCTTTTGGGTGACTAACCCAACGAGTGCTGTACAGATTCTTGGTAATTAGCCCTACAAATACCGTCATTAAACTTTAAACTAATATAACGAAAATGTGTAACTGAGCATGCTAATAATAGCACCAGCCAGTTTCTTACACTGAATGTCTCCATAAAGATATTCTTTATAACACCTTTGGCACAACTGGGACCTTGCATAATTAAATTTGATTTCACTTTCTTACAACTCTAAGCATAACTGGAGATTTCTAATTAGTTACAATTTTTCTTTTCAGAAATGTGTTCTGTTTAGTGTAATCTTGTATTCATCTAGCCAAATGCCATATGTATTTATTGTTATTATTATCTCCTACTGATAGCTTTTTAACTGAGACATTTTGACCGAGATATATAACTACATGCCTCCCAACCACAACTTTGTGTGGCATCTGCTTTGGGTGGTAAAATAATTTACTAAATGAAAAATAGCAGTTTATAGAGATAAGATAATTTTCCATTCTACTATTCTAAGTAGAGATAAAGATGCAGGCAGATTATCTTCTAAATCTAACATTTCCCCACCCCACCCCACCAAAAGCTGCTAATAAAGCGGCCTCAAAAGAACTTCTGTTCTCATTAATGAAACTTCCTCACCTAATTGTGTTTCCCTTTTGCTAGAAGCCAGCAGACAAGTAGGCTCCAGTTTTCTCTCCGCGGCTACGATGCCTGTCTGGCTAGCATGCCCATGAGCGCTTGTCCTGCCACTCAGTGGGAGATGCCAAGGCCAGTAACATCCATGCCCAAGAAGCCCACCTTGGTATCAGTAGAGGAGCTGTATTGGCCTGTGTCAGTGCCGGTGAGGTGCCCCCAAACACAACCCACACCCGTGTGTCACCTGTGCTCCTGAAGCCACGTGGTGCCAACTACACGAGCAACTAGGCAAAAAATACCTGTTTTCTGCGCAATCGTGCCCTGAGCTGAAAAAGCCCAGATGCGGTCTCTTACAGAGTTCACTCAAGCAAGAGGCAGAGGTTGAATTACCAGCTAAAATGGAAATTGACAAAAAGTGATAAATTCGAGAACAAAACACCAGAACTTATTTACTTCCCAAGAAATTAATGAGCCTCATGAGCTCCTAGGTTGCAAAGCAAATTAAATAAACGTCTTCCCCTTTTAAAATCTGGGGAATTACAGCAAGTGGAATTGACTTTATGCTTGTCTTCCCTCTAATTCACTACAGGTACCAATCTGGTGAAATACAGAAGGCAAATGGCAAGACAAACCTGTAACAAAATGAAAAATTAAACGAAGGGGTCGGAGCAGGTCAGGGCGCAGTGCAGAACTTTACATATTATGTAAGTTATTTTGTCATAGCGATGCTTACCATTTCTTTAGCGCTTTATAGTCACAGATGTAGGACACAGTATGCCTTTGGAGGTGATTCTATCACACATGAGGCTTTGAAAAGATCCACCAGCAAGTTAAAAGTAATTGAATTTAGAAAAGCATTTGTACTTACCAAGTATACTGCAGGGTCTCAACGCTTTCTAGGTCAATGCTGTATCCAACTTAGTTTGCACTTTTCTCAGCACCAAGCATTCAGAAATCCTAAATATAACACCAACATCATGTTACTTAAATAAATAATGAGATCATTTTATTTACTTGCAGATTTTTATGCATACAGGTTGTTTATTCTCCACGCTTTCCACATTTTTTTTCTGGACAGGAGCATTAGAAATTTACTTGAGGGGTGGGAGTAAAAGAAGCTAAAGTTTTAGGTTACTGTGTTTCAGCTGGGACATCAAGAAGCGTACCAAGCCCTTCCCCCAGCATTTTTAGGTTAATGATACAATCACAGCAATTGACAATAATTGGAAAATTACCAATTAAATTGTTTTTTGTAGGCTTTGTCTCAGACTCAGTGTCTTTTGTCAAGAAATATACTTGACAAAATTAGTTTAAACAATTTTAAAAGTTAAAATACTGACACTTACTGTCTACCATGATACTTCTGGATGCATACACTTGAAAGACAACCCTTGACTGTATGTAAATTATTTTGGTACCAAAAATTACTGATTTATGGAATATAGCAGAATCCAGCCCACTATTTTTAATATGCCAACGTCAAATACGATGGATTAAACAAGAGGTTTCACGTTTGGCATATAAAGCTCTCTATTCTAGGTCACTGGCAGTAACCCTCCATCGTAAAGCAGTAATGAGCTTTACAGTTTTATTAAAATATTACTTCTCCTTTGGCGTATTAAGGATGATTTCTTATCCTGTTCTCTTTATCTGTTTGTATTTGGCACAGCTATTTCATTATTGATGTAAAGAAGCAATTCAAAATTTAATGATTAATTTTCATGTAAATCTTTCTTGTCTAAATAATTGATGGGAAAGATAAGCATAGGCATTTGGAGTCAGCGGTTGTTATTCCTTCTGCCTTTTCTTATCTTTGTAGTAGTACTCTCTGTCAAGACCCCTAGAGAACACACCTTTTGTGGGAGATGGCTTGAATTCCCCAGCCTTGTATCATTCCAGATGGGGAATTATCTGAATACAAATCTCTGGTCTGTCCAAAATCTATACGTTCATCCTGCCTCCCATATGGTTAAGTACCTGATTTTGCATAAAGTTCTCAATCTTCTGCATCATGAGGAGCCTGGAAAGCCACAGACAGCTGATCCCGCAGCTGGCCTGTTTGTCCAAATGCCTATCTAAAAATGCTTGAATTTAGTAAACTAGGCAAAAGGCCAGGCAGCAAAATGGTGTTGCTCCACAGTAAAATCTGTGCTTGCCAGTCAGGATTGAGTCGTGCTCTGCTCCTTTGCAAGGGTCTTCCTCTGCTGGGTTCATGGACAATATTTCTGGAAATCCCAAACTACCATCACACTGAAAACTACTCCATCTTTGCCCAGACTCTTCCAACCCTGCTTTTCATTATTCACTAATTCATATTTGCATATATGGCCCAAGCTTGTAAATAAATCTCTGATGGGCCCTTAAAACCCAAGGGAGAAATTATCTGGATCTACCAGGGCATCTCCTGGGAGAGAAACCGAGTCTCTTCCATGGTTTTAATACAGCTTGCGTTATATGATTTTCACAGCAATTAATATATTTAATAAACTCATCGAATGACCTCCTCTGATAATGTTTGACTTTAAAATTGCATTACAATCTGAAGAAAACACTCTGGACTAGAAAACAGGTTATTCTGAGAATGGTAACTTAGACGCTTTCTCCCACTCTGCCCTGCTAACATTTTAATATATAAGTATTTTCTTTAAAAGTTAATAGAATTGTAAGCTGTAACAGGGAATAAACGTTATAAAGATATAAATCTCTACTGCCATTTACGTGACAAGTTAAAAAAAGTAACCATCTTTTCATGCTTGGGGGTATTTTTCCCTCAGAAGTCACTTTTTAATCTGATTTAAATCCAATTAAGTCTGAACATCTAAAATGAAGAACAAGTCTTTGAATTTATGTATAACTGATTTAACTAATCACTGTCTTACTGCAGAGCTACTAAGCAAACAAACTATGAAAAATAAATGTGAAATTAGATCCAAATCACAGACAGCCTTGATTTTGTTTTTAAAATAAATAAATAATCATTCTACGCAGAGCATGGGCCTCTGTTTGCTGCCAGCAAGTCAAAGCTGCAGTCATTAGATTTAAAACCTACTGGTGAAAAATGATTTTATAGTTCAAAAAAGACACTGTGGTTTTTACCTTCACGTTTAGGATGGAAAGCACTTGTGTTCTTTGACAAACCCTCCTCCAGACAGACTGGGGCCACTGCAGCAACTCGGGAAGACCCTCTGCTTCAACAGCTCTACCATGATTTTGGTTGGCCACACATTTAGCACTTGGCTTCTTCAATTTCTTACACCATCTTAACCAAACGTGCTGAGACCTTGCTGGCCGGTTGCTCCCAGCCGCGACGCCAGCCTGGGAGGTGTCCCTCCATCCCTCGTATTCTCCTTACCTCCCGAAGGAGGGGCTGGGCATCACACCCTGCTGGATACACAGCTCTGACATGAAGGGCATCCACGTGCCCCGCAGGCTCCCCGACCCACACGCCAGTATCACCCAATACCCCAATACGTCTCATCGCTGAGCTGTCTCCCGAACAGGCTGCAAGCGCTGCAGCGGGGGTCCGTTAGGGAGGAGAATGTTTGAAGGACAGGTGGGAAGCACTGCCCTTTCATCTTCCTCCTGCTCTGTTAGTTTCTGCTCCTCCTCATTTGCCGGCACTGACACCGAACGCTAACCAGAACGGGCTTTAGCCAGCCTCAGGCTGCCACGTCCAGGTAATTAGTCCAGGTATCCCACGCTTTACTCTGACTTCCTTGTATATCAAGCAACTTTGGTAATCCAGGGATATTTCAGAAGCATGCCTGAGACCCAGAAATCTCAGTTCCTGCCACACCTTATCTATAAGCTGAAGAAAGAACGCGTTGCTGTCATCACAACTGTAGCATGCTGCACGTTACAGAATATCATAATTGTCTAACTACAGAATAATGGAATAAATTTTAAAGCTCCCCGTCATAAAACATCTTCCATTAAAGTTGCTGTCTGCTTCATACGTGGAAACCACTATCTCATCAGTGAGATGACACGGGAATACTGCCAGGCACCGTGTGGCTTGACGCCTGATAAAGCAGCTTTCTCACTGTGGATCGCAAACTCCATAGCTGCAGGCTGAGCTCCTCCCAAACCCGTTAGTACAAATTAACACCCGCATCCAGCTTCCTCAAAAGCAATCTGGCTGACATTTTTCCTTCCCCTTTCACACACGTGCTCCCGTAACACTGGAACTGGGCTCCCGGAGATTGCATCTGGAAAAGCGCTATGCAGAAGCGGCTCATTCCCGAAATATCTGTCGGCTGCCTATGGCAGCTCGTACCCAGCCGCAAACGCTGCTGGCAAGAGGGGCAGAGGCTGGCAGCTGGGGAAC
This sequence comes from Burhinus oedicnemus, assembly GCA_008921705.1. Taxonomy (NCBI): domain Eukaryota; kingdom Metazoa; phylum Chordata; class Aves; order Charadriiformes; family Burhinidae; genus Burhinus; species Burhinus oedicnemus. The sequence goes on along the minus strand of VFFE01007173.1, from coordinate 10,759 downwards.
CCCGCAGCTCTTCAGCTTGGGCAGTAAAAGCAAAGATGGCAAGCCCAAAATGACAGCTCTTAACTCATTGCCTTATTCCTTCCCATGAAAAAAAGTTCTCCTCCTCCTCTTTTGACCTACGTAACAGATTACAAAGCTTTCAGCTGGCAAAAAGTGGGAAATCTCACATAGGTGCCTTGGAGATATGGCTTAGGTATCCATACAGGGAAAGAAACTTAGGTTATTTCTTAAACCCCGGCACAATTCTGTGCATCCAGCCTGGTGCTGCGGCAACAGGCAGCAGTCAGCTTGTGCTGTCATTTGCCACTGATTTTTCTCAAGGTTTAAGTGAAAGGATTACTCAACTAGAGGTTGTCTTAATTTTTTTATGATACTTGTTTTGATAATCCAAAATTTACCACAGGTTAAAAAACAAACAAACAAAACCCTTCAAGAATTTTTAAGCCACTTGAAAATTCTCCCATTCAGTCCATACCATAGAAACGTTCCAATTTCTCATCTTGTTTGTAATCCCTACCTAATAACCCTTGGCACTGAAGAGGATTAAGCAACAGGATGATTTTTACAAATCATATCATACTTGCCAAGCATTAACTGAATGCCGTTAAAGATCCAAGCATCCCAGTTGGAATTGCAGGTATTTCTCTTCCTCCGTAAACAGCACTGAGGAGTCCAAAGGCAAGGGCAGAAATGCAAAAGGCTGATACACAAAAAACCCCAGGTTAGCTCCCAATGTTTCTACGAGCTGGTTTTTAGTCCTGGACCTCTCCGGCACAGGAATCAGCCAGCCATATGAAACTGGATTCCCAAATTGCCATGGTGCACTGCAAGCTGCTCCAGTATTGCCATTTTACCTGGGATCTTTAGGTATATTATACTCCAGTTAGCTCAGGTGTCACGAGGGAACACAGTTTTGTCCTTCTTTCCTTTAAGGTTGATGTATTGGGAGATTTTTTTTCTGGGTATTTTTTGCCGCTAAATATTGGCCGTCAGGAAAATTGAAAGAAAAACACACCATCGAGAGATCTGAACCATTTCCTCTCCGTTCTGGAAAAACATGAGTTAGTTAAAAGGTAATAAAAAGTGATGGATTTGTGGGAGAGTAAAATTAGCTATGATATATTTTAAAGCACTTTTGATATATTTATTAAAAGTCAAGATGTGCTTCTAAAGAAATCCCAGTACACTGTCAAAAAATTGCCTGGCTTAAAAAAGATGCACTTAAGAAATGAATCAACACATTTTTTTTTTTTTTTGAAATTGCATTGGGATTTATCAGTGTGGTACCAGTGGTAGGGAAGGGTTTGCTGCGGCATTCTAATTAGCACAACCGGTTCTTCTATAAACTTGAGCACTCCAAATTTACAACAACAGGGAGAGAGAGGTTTATGCACAAAGCATTTTTACAGTATTTATTATGGAATAGTTTTCCCCTCCCCTGCCTATACTGCAGTCACTGTAGGAAATGGAAAGAAAGGAAAACAGGATGGACATCGCTGATGGCAATGCACCTTACTGATGAGGTGGCATTCATTATCTTCCCCTGCATAACTGGATTTAGGTATGTCACCATTTTAAATATAGCATAACCAGTCAATTAAGTTCTATTTCCCACTTATAAGCCCATAAACAGAATAAAGGAAGCCAGTGGCGGGGCGCGGGGGAGGAGTGGGGGAGTGAGGCAGGGAAGGAGGAAGGCACAACATAGGAATCGCTTGAGCCTGCATTTGATTAAGAAAAACAAGGGATGGCAATTCATACACACACAAACACACTCCTATTATTCAAGGCTCAGCAAATCTCCCAGAGGACAGTTTAATGGCCACTATCTACCTTGACCAGATGAAGTCCCTTTCCTTAATCCCCAGTCCTCCTGAACTTTAATCCACTGCTATTTAGATTTGTCATAAAATCTTTTATTTGCCTTGCCATGTTATTACCTAATCAGTAAGTATATTATGTCCTAATAACTTGTATGTGTTCACTTCAGCAGGTGAGTAGAGGATAGGTTGCTGTGCCTTCCTGAGCCAGCTATAAATAAAAACACCGTATTTAAAAACTAGAGAAGAAATCATACCGCAAGATCAAAAGACCCTGGTCCTCATCCTAGATTAGTATCATGAAAAGACAGATCCTTTCTTCTTCCGCAAACACAATTTCTTTCTCTTCTCCCCGCTATTTATGCGGTGCCACATTAACCCTTTCAATGCCTGTACCAGGCCATTTACCTCCAAACAAGGAGCCACCATCGGGGGATGCCTCGTGGGGGCTTCGCAGGCTGGGGCAGAGGGGCAAGCGGGACACAGGTACTGACGGACCCAGGTCTCTGGCTACCGAACCACCACCACCGCCTACCAGACCACGCTGCTCCCCGGACCATACCGCAGCCCCCAGGTACATGCGTTGGGATAACACCGTGCAACAAGTCAACTCACAGGCTGGCTGGACCAGCATCCAGCAAGTTCGGGACTCTGACCTGCAAAAGAGGCAATGATCAAAAACGGAATTAAATTGATAGTGAAAAACCTATTAGCGTTCCCATGCCCGCTGCAGTTTGGGTGCATAACTCATGGCAGGTGTATGGCACTGACTTGCAAGAAGTCTGTTTTCTTAGAAGAACAATAGCTTGGGTGAAAACAACCTTGTCAAGAGATAATGGTCTCCCTATCCCCAGCTTGAACTAAGCAGCTATTAAAAGCCACCAGAATACAAGAGGCAAAATATTTACTGCATGTTTATTTCAACATGCTACACAGTCACCTTGAATTATAATGTCGCTCCTGCTTCTAGCTGCATTTTTAACCTTCTAGAATTTTTTTTTTCTTCAAGCCAAAAGAATGAACTAGGTGGGGAAACAATACTGAACCTCATAGTTCACCATATGCTCAGTGGCTGCTAAAAATCCTGTGAACCCTTGAGTTCTGCTAAAATAGAAAATATTTAGTAATTCGCTAAACTAACTACATGTATTGAAAGTAAATGGTAAAACAACAGGGCTCTGACTATGTCTGGTATTAGGAGAACTACGAACTTCTTATTTGGAGTTTTTTGACAGAGGCAGAAGTTATAAATATCAGCAAGCGTTCTGCAGTGCTTCACTGATGTTCCCCCTGTGCAATTTGTTTACTGCTTCCAGATATTAGACAGCCATATATTTTACTTTCCCTGCTAGTAGCCAATTTGCAAGAAAGCAAGTAATATAAAAATAGCTATTTACTCTGTAACAAGCAGTACAGTACATTATCACTCGACATTGATGTTGTTAGAGGATAGCAAATCAATAATCAGTTCTTATTCAGTAACTTTGTAAACCATCTGTTTCTATCATTGCAAAGCATGCTCTGCTGCAGCAAAGCCTTTACTGCCATACTAACAAACAATTTCCTTGATAAAGTTTAAGACAATGTTGTACCAAAAGCTTTCTAATTACCTTACCATTTAAATAAGTGAAATGGTTTAGGTTACACAGAAATTCTGCAGAAAGAATAAATTGTAAGTCCCTGTGAAAGTTCACCCTCACTAGAAAATATTTTGTTTACCTTTCAAACTCAGAGTTTGTGAGTGTATGATATATTACGTTATTAGATCCCGCATGGAAATTTTATTATTACCATTTATCATCTGATCGGAGCGGGCCCAAGTCGTGCAGCTGAGAGCACCGTGCGCTGACCTCGCTCCACAGAGTTCCCTCTCCGCACAGCTCTGTCCCGCGGTGGCTGCTCAGCTCACCCGCGTGCCTCAACTTAGGCACCCGCCATCCCTTGGAGAAGCCCTTAAAGGTATCGACCGCTCTTCACTAGGGACCTCAGCACTCATTTTAAGGTACCATTCCGTCAAATATCTAACATCTGAGAACAGCTTGGGAAGAACTATACAGCCACTGTAAAGTCTCAGGCATCCCATGGAGTATTTAAGAAATGTTCTACCAGGGATGAATGTGGGGATGTGGGATGGGGAGAGCGGAACTGCAGGCAGAACTTAATTCGGAGATTTACAAAGCTTCAAGCCTCCAGTAATCACTTTTAAGCTGCCAATAGAGTCATTGGTTTCCTCAGTGAGTTGACTGCTCGTTAGAAAGAAATGAGCAATGTAGAGACTCGGGATCCCAGTCCTGCTCTATTTTACTCACAGCCCTTTGCTTCGACAATAAATCTTGCCTTTACAACTCCAGCCAGGCAGCTAGGAAATGCCACGCTGCCGGCTGTCTGCTCTGCCTTCCCGTCCCCCCGCCTCGGCACCAGCCCGACTCGCACCGCACTCAGCCCAGGCAACTAAACCTCAGACTCCATTCATCTTATAAACCAACAGAGGTTTTTTCCCCCCTTATCTTCTGTAAATAATTCCACCCACACATCTAAATGAAAACACAGCAACACCTCGCTCCAGCCTCCTGCTGCCATGGAGGCGCAGGAGGGCACCCATGGGCTCTGCCCATCCCCAGCACATCCTCCCTGGCACGGGGAAGCCGCAGCTCCAAGACCCACACTCCGGCTCTTGGACCTTCTCCTGGTGGCCATGGTCGGTGGCCATTTACCACAACCCAGCCAGCAGGTGTTATCAGGATTTATTTCTAAATAAAACCACAGCATAGAAAGCTGAAGCAGCTTCAAACCTCGAGTGCCCGCATTCTAAAGAGAAAGAAAAAAAAAAAAATCTAATAATCTTTTAGTGTATTGAGTCCTTTGGACTACTTTTTTGGCTTCCTTGGCTTAGGAGTCTTTTCTATAAATCACTTCCACGTTTAGTGTCACCAGCTTCATGAATTCATTTGTCTTTGCTAAAAGCATCATTGCCTGTGTTTATATTACCTGGCTCTTCAACCCGTGTGTTTCTCTTGCACACTCCTCTTGTAATTTCAGCTGCCCAATGACATATTCCCACCATTAAGTAATATTAGTTTTCTTTGCTTGATTTCAGCTCCACTTTTCTCTCATGCAGAAAGCCAAAAGAATGTTTGTAAGCTAGAATATTCGGTGATGTCCCATTACATATCTCATAATGGCTTTTCAGTTTGTGAACTGTTCCCTCTTCTTTGTGTCTGCTGCTAGCCTGAGCTTAATAAACCAGTTATTTTTGCTATAGGCAGTACTCTCATGTAATAAAAAAAGCATAAATCTCATTCTGGAGTTACTGCTCACTTTGACATAATGCTTTATTTTCCTTTTGCTTCTCTCCCTTCCATTTGCAAGCTTTGACAAAATGATTTCTTTTGCCTCGATTACTGAACATCACCCCATATAGGCAGAAAATTCCATTAGCCAGGATCTTTTTTACTACGCTACTCTGCAATTCTTTTGTACACCTCTGAACTATCGAGCAGCTTCGTTCAAGCTCCTAAAACTCTTCTTCTTTTTAAGCTATCACAAATCATTTATCTTTTTTCAATTAATATCTGATAATCACACAGGCCAATCACACATCACAAATTTTTAAATTTACTGTTTTGCTGATCAATTTATTTCACTGTGATTATACTTGTTGAAAAATACTTTTTGGAAAGGATGTATTTTCTGAGTTGAAAATGCTTCTGCATGTACTTTTAGATGCAGTTAGATCACACCATGACTTACTGGCACGATGCTAGATGACTGTTTTTTCCGCATTAAAACCAGTACTACGAATTTGGCACTGCTGCTATGGCATTCCCATTAAGAACTAAAATCGCTAAATGCAATCTTGTATTTGTCTGCTCAGTGACAAAGATTTACTGTGCTTCTCCTTAGGCTCTCTCTCTTATTTTCTGGGGTTTTGGGGGGAGGGTCTTCCCTCAAAGTGGGTTGTTTTTTTTTTCTGCTTACACTTAGGCACAGGAGTTGGGCACCTTTTGGCATCAATTCCGAGCAAAAACACCGAGAGAAAAGCATGTCAGCACAAGCACCGTGTTTCACTCCTTTCCAAACACAGACCCCTCTCTCAGCATCAGCTGCCTCCCAAAAGCTCTCAAATTCCCATAAAGGGAGTTCGATATCTCCAGCCCATTATTTCCAATGAAGGCTCAGACGCACATTCAGTCTTGGCACGTTGAGCTTGACCTGGACCAGAAACATGAATCTTTTAGACCAGTAACTGGACTGTGGCCCCTCCTGAAGTTGTCCCAACCCTGCCTTTGTTGGAGGGCAGCCGGGCTCATGGGTCCCCCAGCTCAGCCTGCCCCTGAAGCCTGGACTCTCCGCATCTACACCACAAACACGCAGGGGAAGGCACACGCCACGCATCAGCCTGTTCTCCTGGTCGATTCCTCACTACAGGCATTTTAGCTACTTGGGCATCTGCCTTTCCAGTGGCCTCTGTGGCCCAGGGCAGGCTGGAGTCTAACCAACAGTAATGATACAAGTTCAGCACCGAAACCCCTGGATCAGTGAAAACCGTACATTTTCAAAACACATACTTTTCTAAAGCTTAACCCTTAATTTTAGCACAGCTGGGGTATAACTTTTGAATGTGTGGGACTGACAGTTCTCATTGCTACCCTTGTAGTGGATCAACTCACCTGAAACAGATGGCATACATCTATTTTCACTTGAAAGAGTATTACTTACACTAGACAAGCTTGCTCTGTAAGTAATATTGTCCTGGTTTAAGGTGAAACAGAATCAATTTTCTGTTCAGTAATTCTACTTTTTAGCTAAGCCTCTCCTAACTACTGAAATTTACCAGCGTGTTGTGCAGAAAACTGTTCGCTCCCAGAGGAGTAAGACCCATGTTTATAGTTGATGCCAAGGAATGGGATGCAGAGAGGCTCTTGCTTATCCTCATTGCTGTAACACCCAAGGGCAGCCAACTTTGGTATTTGCCCCGTTGGAGGGTCGGAAGCGGAAAAGCGTAGAGGGGTGGCACCTGCGGGGAGGAGCGGACAGGACAGGTGACCCAAACCTGACCAACAGGGTATTCCATCCCATCTGCACCATGCTCGGTATAAAAGCTGAGGGATCAAAGGGTCAGTTCTTTTCTTCAGCGGCCGGCGTCTGAGGAGGACTCTGTCTGTCCATCTGCCTTTGATCCCAATCCGTGCATTCCTGAATCCAGATCCGGAATACAGTTCCCATCCATTGCTGAGTCCAGTCTGGGACTTTCCCAGTGCCTGCCAGTGACGTGATCGTCATCCTAGGAGCTCGATATAGTTTTGTATATATTGTATATATTTTAATTATTTTCTTTTTATTTTATTATTAATATTTCATTAAAGTAGTTTAGTTTCTTCTAAACTCCTAAGTCTCTTTCTCTCTCTCCCCCTTCTCCTCAGAGAAAGAGTTGCGGGAGAGCAACTGTTGTTCATTTCAGTAGCCAGTCCAGCCCAAACCATGACAAGTATCTCAAACATGGACAAATGACACAGAATGAGACAGCTACTCAGAGGTGGAAAGGTCATCAGGGATAATTTCTTTTTTTCCCAGTTGTAGAGGATATATATGTGCACACCATAATCCCATATAGCTTACAATAATGCTTTAATTTGGGAAGAGAAATAGCTTTGAACTTTTGCACTAAGCAATACCCAGACAATGACAACCTTCAGCTTAATGCCTCTGAACTTTGCAGGCATACAGAAGTGCAGCCAACATTTGTGATTTACACCATCCTGCGTGTCCCTAAATACCTTCTGGTGATACCTCAAGTCTTGTTAAGGATTGATGCGAGACTGCTATCAGTTACAGGCTCACTCGTCCTCTCTTCTATGGGTCTATCGACTCGGCTTCAGATACAGCCATGTTCTTAGTTTACCAAATGCATTTTTAGACAGTGCTGAGGCAGTTCTGAGAGCTCCAGGCAGAAAGGACATGGAACAGACCATGCTCAGGGACAGTCTGGAGTCATTCTTTCAAATGGCAGAGATACAGTTCTCTCGTTCCCTGAGAGAGTAAATACTTAAGTAAGAGGTCATTAAACAAAACTAAAAAGGGTGCTACTCCTGCAAGTTAGGTAACTGATTTGGTCTGGCTTGCTTTAATAAAAATACGGTTTTTGAGACTCGTGTCCAGACTACACATTAATTATAGCTATGACTATTAGTAAAAAAAGTGACATTTGCATGGAAAAAAAAAAAAGTTATGGTTCCAAATTTCCTTTTACAATAGGCATGAAAGCAAATCTTTCTTTTGCTTGGTTTTCACGTTACCTGCTCACTCCCTGTTCAGGTTGTAAGACTGTAGTGATGGGAAGGCCTAAGAGATCAGCAAAAGACTCGAGAAAAGCAAGGAATAAACTGTAAAGAAGGGAACAGTCACTTTTTGTTTTGTTTTAAGTAGAATTCAAATTCAAAAGACAATTTAGTAATACCATTTGACATCACTAATTAGTCCACTGAGGTAAGGATTGCTTTGCTATGCATTTAATTACTTCCATCCTTTCCATCCAGCCCTAAATCCTCCTCCATCCAGTCCTGGGAAGCTCCTCCTTAACCAGCCCCCACACCAAGAAAAGCAGATCATTCCTGGCATTTCTGAAGTTTCTAAGGCACCAGCAGAAGATACCTTCCACAGACTTTTTCCTGATTTTGGTGGAGGGTAGGAAGAGGGCGAGGAATCAAGCTTATTGCTCTGCTTCACCTATGAAGAAGAAACAACACGTGATTGCTGCTATACTGCTGCTAACAGCTTTATGAGGGCCTCCTCCAGACCCTCCGGCACAGCGACCACCACAGCCACCACTGCAGCACATCCCACCACGGCCACCCTCAGCACATCGCGCCCACAGCACCTACCTCCTCCCACGGCCACACTTGTAGGTAGCGGTAGCTCATGCATAAGAGAAGAGCCAAAACGCTCTCCAAAGACTTGCTGTGCTGTGCCAGGATGAAAATGAGGAAAATATAGCAAAAGCACATTGCCCAGGACCACACAAGATATTTGCTTCTGATTTTGAGAAAGTTCTGGTGGTGTTTCAGTGGTAGTTTCTAACAAATACTATTTTTGCATGAAAACCTGTTCATCGGGATGACTTCATGCAGCAGTTACCTAGTTCTCAAAGTTGTCTTCTACCCTGCAAATCATAGAATAAATGTGTGTGGATAAAGAGTGAGCTAATCAGCTAATGATTTAATACAAATGTGAGTAAATCGTGAAACCTGTGGTCAGGCTGAAAAATCACCTCTAGAGCTGCAAATGTACTTTTAAAATATGTATTTGGTTTTCCTTAACTCTGATCTTAAAAGGTAAGAGTTTACTCTTAAAGTTTGTGCTTTCCTGAACATACTTCAGTGATTCTCTGATACTAACTTCATAGACATTGAGTAAAGAAATGCCTATTTTGAGTCTAGAGGCACAACAGTAGCAAAGCCCATACATTCTAGCGCCTAGATGAGAATTTTGCATAATATTCAGGTAGGAAAACAAATCTGCATATTTAATACTGAAGTGAAAGGGAATCTGTCAAAACTAGTATAAAGAAGCACCAGCTTAAATCAAATACATTGGCAATTCTTGTGACAGAAAAAGTAGACTTAGAGTTAATCAAACAGCAATCAATCAACTGCATTATTAGAAAACAGGATTTTTCAGCTCTGGTTTAATTTCACGATAAGTTCCTGGTCTCTGCTTTGTGTTTGAGTGACGGTGTGATCTGCTGCAGAACCTCTGAGCCTCTCTTCACTGAAGTGCCTGGTGGATCTACATGTGTACACATACAACCACACAGGCATTCAATAATAAAGAGCTTTGTGATACGCGAATAAGTTACGGTGTATGGATGACATGACTAGTTGTTTCAAAGAAACTCCAGAACAGAGAATGGCAAACAAAAGCCGCTACCGGAGGGTCTGTGTATCTGTTGCTGTATCCAGGGTCAAAACGATTCCGACCCTGTAAAACCGCTGGCGGTAACCACAGTACCACCCGCACTCAAGGCAGCTGGCTAAGTAACTCCGTGCCTTTTCCCAAGGTGGTTTCTCTCCGTCAGGGTCGAGGCACATAGACGAACGAAGCCTGAATTGCTCCAGATCCTCTTGTAGCTACTTCGATGTCAAAGAAAACATGATAAGGCTTGCTTCCAAACACGGCTCTATTCCGATCAAACCACTTAAATAAAACAATCTCATGTACAAATTTAGGAAGAAAAATAATTCAAGTGTGAGGCATTGCTGAAGCAAAGATTTGTCCCCCAGCCAGAAATCCACTCATCAGAATTCAGCGCATCACACTGCGCAGCTGAAGTAGCACTAAAGAATTTAAATGACACATACACAGTTTGGGGGGCCTTTTTGTCTTTTTTTTCTTTCTTTTTTTTTTTTTTTTT
>VFFE01007172.1:2444914-2524011 GCA_008921705.1 Burhinus oedicnemus | reverse complement strand
CCCCTCCCCTCCCCACACCACGTCCCGTCCCGCAACCCGAGTTACCGGCGACCACTCCACTCCACTCCCGCTTCCGGCTCCGGCGCCCGCCGTCATGTGACACTAGCCCGTCACCTGACCGCGCCGCCCGGAAGCGGTCACGCGGACCTGCCGTTCCCGGCCTGCCCCGCGCGGACTACAGCTCCCGGCGGGCAGCGCGGCGGGCACGGGTGGCGGCGGGGGACATGGGGCGCGCGGACATGGCGCGCGTGCCCCACGTTGTGGCCGACACCGGCGCCTTTCTCAGCGCCGCCCCGCTGCAGGTACTGCGGACGGGGGGCGGGAACCGGGAGGGGGACCGGGGCTGGGGGACTGGGTCGGTCTGACGGCGCTGCCCGCAGGACATCGCGCAGAACCTGTACACCGTGCCCGAGGTGCTGGCCGAGATCCGCGACAAGCCGACGCGCCGCCGCCTGGCCGCGCTGCCCTGCGAGCTGCGCCTCCGCCGCCCGCGCCCCGACGTCCTGCGCCTCGGTGAGTACCGGACCGGCCACCGGGCCCCTGCGGCCCGGCCCGGGGCCCTGCGCCTCGGGTAGGCCCGGCCCGACGGCCCCTTCCCCTTCCCTTCCTCCTCCCCCGCAGTGACCGACTTCTCCAAGAAGACCGGGGACTACCCCAGCCTCTCGGCCGCCGACCTGCAGGTGCTCGCCCTCACTTGCCAGCTGCAGGCCGAGACCGACGGCCTCGGCTGCCTCCGCTGGGAGCCGCAGGACAAGGTAGGTCCCACCCCCACGGGATGGGGTCCCCTCCCTGGGGTGCCCTAGCGACCCCCCTGTGCTGCCTCCCCAGGTGCAGCTCAGCTCCACCCCGCGGCACCCCGAGGCCCCCCTGCACCTCGCTGGCTTCCACCTGCCCACCAAGGTAAGGGATGGGGACGCAGCGCCCCAAGGTGTGGTGCTGGGGACAGGGATGCAGCCCCACAGAACTCACGGGCAGCAGCAGGCGAGGGACTCCCTGTCCTGTGTACTCCCCGACAGCACAAGCACCTGGGGAAAGGCCAGCATCAGCCCAGCCCCAAAAGGAGTACAGTCCAGTATGAGAGTGACGAGTTCAGCTCCTTCCTCTACTGGCGAGCCCCCCTGCCCAGCATTGAGGACGAGCTGCAGGAGCTGCTGGTGAGACCTGGAGCCTCCTCTCCTCTCTGTCCTTGCTACCCTAGTTTCTCATTGGGTTTTCCTGACTCCTCTGCGCAGTGCTGGACTGCACCAGGAGCACTGCGTGTGCCGTAGCTGACTGTCTCCTCCACTCCAGAAAGCTCAAGCCATCTCCGTTAGCCCAGAGACCACTGAGGAGCACCAGAGCTCTGAGGATGGGGCCAGTGCTGAGGAAGAGGAGGAGGAAGAGGAAAGCGACAACGAGGGTTGGATAACACCCAGCAACCTCAAGCAGGTCCAGCAGGACACAGGGCACTGTGACACTGTTCCTGTCAGTGTCCAGGTCGGCTGCGTCACCACTGACTTTGCCATGCAGGTGAGTGCTGGCTGCTGCCCTGCATGGGACCAGCTCCAGCCTCAGGCTCAGCCGATGCCATGTGGGCACTGTGTCTCCCCTGCCTGCACAGGGGGCTGGCAGGGTGGGCTGAGGGGCTGATTCCCAAATTACTCAAACCTCCAAGCTAGTTAAACCAGCACACTGAGACAGAGGGGGGCACTGCTGAGTCCCTGGGGCAGGATGAGATCAGCTTTGCGACAGGTCCTTTTATCTTAAAAACAACCAGTTCTGTCCGTAGCAGAGACCTCTACAAAGTCCGTTGGTGTCACTTCTATCAAGCTCATGCTGCCTGGGCTGGCAGACACTGGTTAAAGCTCTTGGCAGTCCCAGCTCACGGCATTCTGGTTTCTCCCTCCTCGTTGCAGAACATGCTGCTGCAGATGGGCCTCCATGTGCTTGCAGTGAACGGCATGCTGATCCGCCAGGCCAGGAGCTACATACTCCGCTGCCACGGCTGCTTCAAGTGAGCATGTGTGCGCAGAGCAGCGCTGCCCTCGGCATGGGCATGCGGCGTTTGCTGGGGCTGCGTGGATGATCCTGCTCGTGGGCTAAGCCGGCCCAGGGAGCAGTAAACCCCCTCTGTCACTGTCTTGCAGGACCACATCAGACATGACCAAGGTTTTCTGTCCCCACTGCGGCAACAAGACCCTGAAGAAGGTCGCGGTGAGCGTCAGCGATGATGGGAGCCTCCATATGCATTTCTCCCGCAACCCCAAGGTCCTGAACCCCCGAGGACTCAGGGTGAGTAGCTGTGCATCACACGCTGGGTGGCTGCTGCTGGGACAAGGGCCTGGCCTGTGGTCAGTTTTTCATTTGCTCAGTCTTCTCTAGAGGACTGCGGGCATCTTGAAGTCCCTCTGAGCAAGAGTCGCCCCTGAAATGAGTTTAACAACCTCTTTTCTCTTGGCAGTACCCGCTGCCGGCCCCGAAAGGAGGGAAGCACGCGAACAACCCTCACCTGGTGGAAGACCAGCCCTTCCCGCAGCAGCGACTGTCCCGCAAGGCGAGGCAGAAGACCAATGTCTTTGACCCCGACTACATCGCCGGGGTCTCGCCCTTTGCGGAAAATGACATCTATAGCCGCGCCGCCAATCTGCAAATCCGTGACGCAGCCCTGGGCGCTGGCAGGAGGCGCCTGAACCCCAACGCAGTGACAAAGAAGTTTGTGAAGAGGAGGTGAAGGGCGGGATGGGGCCCCTGCAGCCAGTGCTGCAAGGGAAGGACCGTCTGCCCAGGTGTTGCACATTGCTGCCTGACGCCTGATGGCTCTGGGAGGGCGAGGCCTCTCCCATCACACTTCTGAAGGTAGCTGCCCTGGGCAGGACCTTTCCTTCCGCACTGCTCTGTGACTGGGGGTGACAGTCATTGGGTTTGGGGAGGCTCCGACCCGGAATGACATGCCAGAATGGCGGGGAGCCAAGCAAGGTAGTGTCTTCCCTGCTCAGCCCCCAGGACGCCCCAGGCAGTGGCTGCATTGCTAATAAACACAAAACGCCGTAGGACCGTGGCTCAAGTCTTGTTTCTTCGGCTGCCTGTGCCAGGCGCACAGGCTGGAGTGTGCCTTCCTCTGAGCCTCGAGAGGAAGAGGTGGGTTTCTTGGGGTGTTTTGTTGTGTCCCTTGGCACCACAGTAGCAGTAATGAGGAGGGTGAATAATGAATGCCTACAGCAGGGCTAGCAGCTCCAGTGGAGCAGAAAGCCCACAGTAGGGGGTTGTGTTTGCCCGCCTGCAGCACGGCCACGTCTGACCCTGGCAGCAGGAGATGCTCAGGGCAGCGGGCACAGGGCTGAAGGGGCAGGTGCCGGGGCAGCACCAGGGAAAAGCCTTTTGAATCACTCTGCTTAAATCTTTCACAGTGAAGTATTCTGCCCAGCTCTCAGGGTAATTGCAGTGTTTCTTCTTAGCCCTGTTATAATTTTTCAAAATTACAAAATTGTTGATGCTGGCCCCATGGTCCTGCCGGAGGTTACATCCCCACGAGAGGTCAGGAGGAGGGGGAACACGCACCTGAGTCTCAGCAACCCTGAAGTCATTTTTTAGCATGTTAGCATAAATACACTAAAAATGCAGGTAAAGCAGGACTGTGCTAATTGTTCTGGAGAGGCAGTTAATTCTGGTCATCTCTGCTTAGGACTTCTGGCATCACCACCCTCAGGCAGAACAGCCCCCCAGACCATCCCACGGAGAGCTCTGCATCTCCCCCAGGTCCCGCACAGACAGAGCCCAGCTTTAGCTGGACTATGAAAACAATTTCTTGGAATGCTCTGTAATTTGCAGGCTGGGGTTTGGGTAGTAAAGATGGTAGTATAGGTGGTTACTTTGGACTTAACACCACAAAATCAGAAAGAAACATTGCAGGTTTTTTTGTTTGGGGTTTTTTGTTTTGTTTTGGTTTTGGTTTTTTTTTTTCCAAGTGCACACACCAACGCAGTGCCTTTTCTTATGCAACAACTCCAGTGGGATACACCACAGGCACAAATCATCACAGGCTCCTGCCTTCCCAGTATTTCCTCACCCGAGCGCCATATGGTTCCAGATGGGTTTACTCCGTACTGAAGAATGGGCACTTTCTCCCGGCAGAGAGGAGATGCGCTTGAAAAAAACACAACAAGACTTTACACTGCAAAATGAAAACTTTCATTGTTTTATTCTTGACTGCAGCTGTTTACAGAAATATAGTTGCGAGTATACAAATGTCCCAATAGAAGCAAAATATTTTTAATTTTTTAATATTCAACAAGTTATCACAGGATAGCTAAAAACAGAGGCAAATGAAATATCCCCTCATAGAACAAACTGAAAACACCGGGTATCAGTGCTTTGAAAATCCCAACTACGAAAGCCATATACACAGAAATGCACAAAGGAATATCTGGTGCTACTTTCACATTGCAGGACAGAGGAAGAGGCAGCTCAGCGGTCGATCAGTGCACTCCAGGAACACATGGCAGAAAGGCGGGTAAACCACTCAAAGATGCAACCAGTAACAGAGATAGAAAGCTCTGCTCTGAAGTTTTTTTTGGAGCTTACTGATTAATTATGAACTCAAATGTAAATATTTCAAATCACCTCATTTCTAATAGTGTCCAGAATAAAAAAAGAGCTTTGGGAATACTGCGAACTTCTAAGCAGGATACTGGAACTTGTTCCCAGTTCTCAACACCCAGAAGTGCCACGCTCTCTCCTTTCAAAAGGGAGCTTCCCTCCCCGGATGCCGTTATCCCAACCTCCGGGACAACCACGCTCCTGCGTGGGGACCCACCTGCACAAGGGACACTCAGGCCAGACCTTCCCTGGCTCACAGAGGGGCAGTTCCAAGGACTAAAAAGAAGTGAAGGCCATTTACATGATCTGAACACAGGAACCTTCGCTAATCTGAATCCTGGCGCAAATGCACACAACTGGAATATTTCACAGTGGGCTGCTGCTGCGTGTTGGAGTTTTCGAGTCTGAACCAAGCACTTGCAAGAGGTTGTTGGTGAATGTCCCACAGCAAGCAGGGAAACCCTCGGATTCCTAACCCTTGTATGTTATGAGGCAATTTTCATGAACTGTAACAGCAAAAAATGACAGATCCCTGGAAACAGAGGAGATCAGACCTGCCAACTGATGGCTCAAAGAGAAGAAATAAGGACATTTGCTTTGGCAGAGGTGCTTTGATAAAGCCTGTACCAAGACAATAATGTCTATCGATCAACATCATGTCAAATTGCAGTGGAACACACCTGATTTGGCATGAAGAGTCATGGTGGACAAAATACATGCTATTGATTTTACAATCTGGATTTCTTTTAGAGAGTGTAATTTCTCACACCATCTGTAAGAAATCAGTACAAGTTGGGGCAGGGTTCCTCATGGCCAGAAACCAAGGAGAGCTTTCACCAGCTTTCAGGGAGAGAGTTTTCTAGACAGTGACTGTTGCAGTGCAGCATCAGTTAAAAACAAAAACAAAACAAACAAACAAAAAACCCCATACCAACCACAAACAACAACAAAAAAAATCTAAAGATGCCCGCCTTTATGAGAACAAAGAGAAGAGGAATGACAGATTAAGTTTCACCTTCCCGATCCAAACGCAACCCAGCTGAGCAGCATCCGCCAGGATCCTTTGCTGTGCAAGAACGATTAATAACCCCCACTGGGAGAGAGCTGCTGGTGCCAGTCCTGCTCCTTCGGAGCAACACAACCACCACTATTCCCTATTGGCACAAGCTGCTGGGAGACTGAGAACAGAAAAGGTCCCGAAGTCAGGCACCACTTGAGGAAAGCTGGCAGGGAGCACACGGATGCAGAAAGCCTGTGCTGCTGCTGCCTTTCCTGAGCCCATCCAGTGGGCAGGCTCTCAACCCAAGCTGTCAGTTCTACCTTTTTGCTAACACTGCATCTGCAATTATTAATAAAAATATATAAAAATACAAAAGTACAGCTGCTTTAAGCCCATGGATACTAGTGACCTCCACAAGCAGCGCAAGTTTCTGGAGCAACATTACCAAGAGCGCCACATGTACAGTACTGAAAGGTGTTCATACAACTACTAATGAGTTACTACAAAAATCTTGGTAAATAACCTCATACTAAGGAAAAAGTAATATTATTTCAGGCTTATAAAAATGTAAATATAACCGTATTGTATGTGTGTGTCTACTAATTATTTATATATAAGATACGATTCCTCTATATACATATATATAACCCTAGAATATACAGGCATACGCATATTTACATACCTATACAGAGTATAAGAAAGGAGAAGCCTCTCCTCCTGTGTAACCCCTCAGAGCCCCATACACAACTAGAGAATTTTACAAGTACATTTTTACAGGAGTTTATTTGCTGCTGCATTCTTCCTCGTATCTGAGTAACATTTATCACATTTCGAATCGGGATCCTCGATGCTTGATTCCCAGCCTGCAGCGTGCACAGACGTTCCTCCGTTTGTAGGCTCAGGTGACTACTGTCATATGCAACTGGCATAATTGGTCTGAACATGAAGTGCTCACAATCTATCCCAAAAGACTACTCCAAATTAAGATAAAAACCCCAAAACAAACAAGCATCTCAGTACCAGTTTCCTTTTAGCTTCTAAAATAATGGAGCTGCCACCAGGCCCTCTAGAACACAAAAAACACCTATTCCTTGAAAGTAAGTTTTGCACTAACGAGAAGTCAGCAGTGATCAGTATTTCTTCTTCTCACCTTCCACCTACAACTCATAGTTCAGAGCATGCAAAGCAATTCATTCTCCTTGTTCCTGCTCTACTACTCAGATAAATGTCTGTAATCCCTTCTACTCCTCTCCTGTAATTACCCTGAAAAAGTAACCCAACATTTCGCCATGCAGAGGCATGACATTCAAAAACTAAAAATTCTTTTTTTAGCTTTTCATGAATGTGCACGTGTATGCCTGCGTGCGCACACACACACACCACTGGCAGAAACTACGTGTAGCTTTTTTAGTCCAGTAACAACTTTTTTATTTTGTTTTTTAATAAATCACCTTTCCTGCTACTCAAACAGTGACTTAAACAATGTTTTAAGACAAATGGAAGCTTCTGACTTGTTTGGTGTTCTTTCTGAGGACTCTGGAAAAATAATAAGAGTAGAAAATCTATTCAGAGAAGTTTTCTTTTTAGAAACTATATCCTAAATCAAAATCACAACAGAAGCTTTCTAAAAGAAAAAAGTTCAACTTAGCCAAATTAGGGGAATGTCCACTGATACAGCTGCCCAGACTCTTAGTATTTCCAGTAAAAAAACCTGCAAAACTAACAAACACTGAACTGTACATGCTTTACTCTATCTTAAAACTAAATAGGAAGTAACCACCCTGTCAGTAATTAAAAGTAATTATAATAAAATGGTTGGTGATTAAACATCCATTTTGAAACAGCACGGCTGAAATTGTTTCTTGAACTATTTTTATGTTAAAATAATAACAAAGCATTTGGCTTGAATAACTGCTGAAAGATCAGACAGTGAAGAAGCAATTAATAAAAAATGTGGACTTGCTAATTAAGCACAAAGCACCAATAACTTCCTACCAGAAGAGATGTTTAGCTAATAACTGTGTAGTATGTGTTATTTGTATCTTGGTTTTTTTTAAAAATATATATATATACACACACACACACAGAGTGTGTAAGTGGACAAGAGAATATATGCGGAAGTCCCAGCTGGTGGCTAGCAAGTACGTCTCCCTAGATTTTAATCTGTGCCAAGAAATCGCTGTTCTGTAAACCACCACGTACCACGGATGCGGTGCAGAGAGTGGACCATGGGTGCCGTGGAGGTATATACAGCTGGAGAGTACAGCCCACATTTAATATGGAGGATCAGATTTCACAATTCTTTAAGATCGAGGTCAAGCAGCAGAAAAAACAAGATACAGAAAACCCATCCCAGCAATGCAACTCTGCAGTTTGTCATTTTTCACCTAGTAGTATCTTCTATACTTAAGTGCTGCTTTGTGGATATGCTAGTAACTGCCCCTTTATAATAACGTCAAGAACTTTAAATTTATAGAGACTTATGTCTCGGTACCTTCTAACTTTCTTAACCAAAATGGACTAGACCCGATACCACCACCTCATCTCTCCAGGAAAGCGCTCGGTCTGCTCACAGCTAACAGGCACGTAAGTGTAAGCACGCAGAGAAGTAAACACAGGGATGGGGATGGGGGGGAAAGGCAGAGTAAGCTCCAATTATCAGTATCAACTGCTTAAATCGTAAAAGTAAACGTTCCAAGACTCTGATAAAATAGAAAGGTGGCTCACACTGTTCTTGGGTCTTTCTGCCATGAAATCCTGCAGCCTGTCTTTAAGCTCTTTATTAGCTTATCAAACCTCTCTCTATCCTCTGTAACAGCTGTTTGCAAGGAGCAGTTCAAGCACTAATCAACTGCTGAGCGATCTCTTCATTCATAAGACAAATACTTTTTGTAACCAAATCACATGTTCAAAGTGTTGTACATTTAAACATTGACCTAAAATTAACAAGATAAATTTAACACAGGAAAAGGTGTTATCCAGAAGTGAAAAATGTGATAGCACAGCCCTTTTTTTTTTTTAAATTTCTTTTTTTTTTTTTTTTTCTCTTCATAAGCGACCTAAAAATACACACCCAATTCAAACATACCCTTCCCCTGGAGCTGTAGCAGTCTTGGTATGAAGTTCTCTTTTGGACACCCATCTTGTTAAATGGAGAATTGGTCCCTGGTGACTTGGCACTAAACAACAGCACTTCAACATAAGGATACACCCCTTCAGAACAACGGAACAAATTGAAGCAGCACACAAGTGAATTTATCATTCCTATTACTTCTTCTGTGTATGAAGGCCCCAGGTGACACCCAACAGCTTGTCCTGGGACTGCCATCCTGCAAAAGCCACCAGTTCATTTTTGAGTAACTGGCTATCGACTTCCACGACCATCTGGAAGTTGTTTCAGTCCATAATTCTCAGTCTTCTACATAGCCTCATATAGCATTTAGTCAATGCTGCAAGATTGCTGTTTTCATGTCATGAACCATTACAGGACTTTGTTAATATTTTGTCTTAGCGGGGGAGGAAAAAAGTCACAGAAAGAAAAAGTGTGGTTCAGGGTTATAAAGCAGCTCTGGACATTATGAAGCAGGGAATTCTTTTTATCATGATTAAAATTTTAAACATTTTAGCATAATCATAAATTAAGAGTTAAAACACAGAGGCGCTAATAATAAAATATTAAATAGACAATGATAGTGGATAAAAGCTGAATGGCTCATTCTGAGTGAAACCCCATTATTTTATATACGCCTAAATGCCTACGGGTTTCCTTACTAGATGGTATTGCTGAGTGACAGACACATCAAAACACACAGTGAAGCTTCTCATAGCCAGCTGGAACAATAATATTGCCTGATGGAATGGCGAGAGATGAACAAGTTATTTATGTTGCAAAAAGTACTTAAATACTCAATAAAGACATAACAAACCCCACCCCACCCCACTGTTATCAGACGCCACGTTGTGGTAGAACATCAGACAAACTCACAAATTTACCACAAAAATGTGTGGCAAAAAGAATATTTTATATATATGTATATATATAAATTTTTATATTTATGCCAATGTACTCACTCAGTACAAATAGCAAAATAGTATACCATTTCCTAAATACAAAATATAGCTTTCCAAAAAAATGAAACACACATTAGATATAAACCATCCAAAACTTGAACGATTGAAAACTGTATTCAAAATTAAATGACCCAGAGCAGGTCTCTTTCTGAAAAGTTCCCTTCATATCGGCAAGAAGCCTTACTACTGAAAACGTAATTCAATGCCTCTCAATGAGAGAGAGAAAGAGAGAGACAGAAAGAGAAAGTGAACATTATGACAGACTGACAAACAGGAAAAAACATTAAAACAAACAAAAACTCTACACGGCTCAACTAAGCACACAAGTTAAGGGAAAAACACACAGTAAACAGACTAGAGTAACTTAAAAACCATTTACAGACTATTCTTTGTTATTTAAAATAACAAAAATGAAAAATGACATGATACCAACTACACTCTACCAAGGCATAATAGCCATACATGACAGCTGTTTGGCTCTAACTGCAGCAACAGCTTTCTACGTGCAGAAGGAGAAGAAACAAACATCTGAATGAGGCTGTAGTGAGATTATCACAAAACTGTCCGGATAGTTGGAGCACCCAAAAAAATTCACATGCCTCACAATACAACTGCATGGTCTGGAGTGGGTTGTTTCTACATTCTGTAACATCAGTCAATATTTTTTTTTTTTTTTAATTGAGACATGACAATCTAGAAACTAGACTTGGGGACTGTTGGTATTAAAAAAAAAAAAATCACTTCAAAACTGCAATGAGCTTAATATGCTACAAAGATGCAACAGCTCAAGATGAAGTGAAATTTTCAAGAATGCTTAGAAATGATGTCATATGCCCCCTACCTGGAGTAAAGTCAAGCTGAAGATTTACCTCAGTAACAGCTGGAAAATGACTGGTTAAGGGGGATTCCTGCATTGAGAAGGTGGTGGAGAAATTGCTTCCTCTTTCTTTAATCCTTGATTATTTGTCAAAGCTTCTCCTGACTAAGCAATTTAATGCCATGGATTCCCTAAAGCTGATTCTTATCTTTAAAGCCAGTAGGACATTTATGTCTTTGTTAAAAATGCAGTATGAAACTGAGGGAGAGAGAACGAAAACCATGAAAAGAATGGAAGGGAGAAGGCTGGTTTGAGAATGGCTAATGCAGCTTTACAGAGTTCTAACCCATACAGTCAGAGCAAGAGACACAGAGGAGTTCTTTCCTCGGCCAGGCAGAATGTTCCTTTCAAGCTGAAGGTATGCTAGAGGATACGATTTTAAGAGTAAAATTTAATCGAAAGTTCCCCTTCATTTCTTCATTTTGTTAGAGTCACCAAACCCTTGCTCTATGTACAGTTACATGTAAGAGACGTGGAAAACCGTTAATCACATTCTCAGATGGGAAGCACCCACCACTGGCTATCTACAGCAGCAAGCAATTCTCTGCTTGTTTATTACAGTTATCAATATTTTTCATTGCCACCTACTGCAATTAACAAATCACAGTATTAGCTGTCCCACTCAACTGTAAAACGTGATCCCTTCACTTACTGACAGCTATGAGCTCGTGTCACAGGTATTTGATGTTTCTGCTTCACAAGCTTTTCTAGTTAAAACAGGGGATGTGAAGGAAGAGGAGGAAAAAAAAAGTAAACGTCGTAACATGTATTACCTTCTAACAATAATAACTGACCAGATATGCTTTAAATTGAAAGAGCACCCCACTGTTAATGAGGTTTAGGAATCTAGTAACAGTACAATCCCATGCCCTAGTAAAACAAAGCATAGCTTTTCAGCATTATTGGCACTACAAATCCCAAATACTACGGTCATAGCCTCAGGTGCTAGACGCTGCAGTTGGCCACATGTGTGCTCTTTAGAGAAGAGGGCCACTTTTTGACAGAAGCAATCAGTTCCACGCAGCCCAATCCAGAGTCGGAAGGTCTGAGAGGATCTGGGAAATCATCACTTTTTTTCTTCACAAAATTTCTGCAGGAAAACACAAGCAAGCAAGCAAGTTAGTCATAACTAAAAAAAGTCATCCTCTTACTTCTACGTAGTTCCTTCATCTTGAAAGTGTCCTTCACAAGCAGACATGAAACTATGAGCGAGTATCAGAATGCAGCACTCTTTCATAGAGAGAATTACCCTCCTTCCACTTTTTTTATTTTTTTTTTTTAAAGTTCATAACTTCATATACAAAACAGTTTAGATTAGAAAATTAAGTATATCACTTAAGTGAAACTTACAGAGGATTTAGGATGGCAACACAGTTAACTAGAGCCAAGTTACACACTGTGGACAATACTAGATTTCAGAGTCCTCCTGGTTCTTGGTACTCATTTGTAGTCAAAGCCTTTCACCTCTGAAAAAGGCACCTTCTAAGAGCAGAACGTTTCCTAGTAACAGCTGATTGCAACAGCTCACTTTTAACAAAGACTCCGCATGTAGCACACTCTCAATAGCTGCCATATTCTACTGAAATTTGTTTTCACATTACGTTATTGTAACTCAGAGGGCACCTACAGGATAGTACAGACTTGAGGTGTTATTTACTCAATAACCCTTAATTTTTTAACTAGTCATATTTCATAACGCCTTTCTCTGCCAAGCTGTCAGTGACCTACTCTCCCTCCTGATAAAGTACTAGGCCGTAACAGCAGATGACAAAGCATACAGCAATTGAATTATAAGACCCAGTCTCAACTAACTGTTTCATACAAATTCTGAGCTCTGGCTGTTTTTAATAATTCTTCATTCTAGCCACTGGTAGTATATTCTTAATTCAGCAGTACTGGTATTTCAGCTGATCTCTTAGACCATGGTGACACACTCCGAAGTAGAGACTTACTGACCAAAAGTATGCGTGGCAGGAGAGAATCCCAAAACCCAAACACATTACTTACTTGACTAATTAAAATGATCCAGCCATATTGTTCCCCTGGTTTTGCAACGACACAAGCAGATCATCTATTTTCTCAATATTCTGATTGGTTGCCATAGCTGAAGGTAGTGGAGGAGTCTCAGATATCTGCTGGGAGAGCAGTGTTGGCACTGCTGCTTGTCCCTCACTCTGCGGCTGACCTGGCTGACTTATAGCCATCAACTCATCCGGCAATGTAGCTGGTCCAGAAGTTAGCAGCTGTCCACAGTCTGTTAAGCAGTAAGTGAAGAACAAAGGACCATTTAAATTAGGTTAATACATGCAGTGAATTAGCCAACTTCTTCACATACATCCATATTGACTCTAAACCGTGCAGAAAGTTACGTGCACTTTTGTTCACATGACCACCTTTGCTCACCACTCTCTCAGGGCGTAAGCACAAGTTCAAGGTGTACATATTGAATATATGGACTCTGTATTATGACCAAACACTACTAACACCCCAAACAGAGGACAATACTTAGCTAGGAGAAAAGCAAAACGCATGTTGAGTATGCCCATCCTTTGCCTTTATTAATTACAGATGTGTCTTTTTCAGTTTGGCCAAGGTATCCACTAGCTCCTTCTATAAATCTGCAAACGGTGTCACATCTCCTACCACTTCTAGCATTGTCTTCAGCTTCATGGAAAGCCTTGGCTGTATATGGCCTGATTGTCAAAGAGTTCATACAGGAAAGCACATATTCAGGTATAACCATAGACCAAGCACACAGCTAAGGATTTCTGTTCAGATCTTTTATAAGATGCTATAATCATTATCTGCATCTGCTGCTTCTGGAGCTTCACAGGTATGTACAGCTCTTTACAGACAGATGAAAGAATCTATGTTCCAAAGAACCTGTCATAGAGGCTAGATTCAGAGATGAGATACGGAAAAGTGCAGGCTTATAAAGTTAAAGGGGTTTCAAATGCACTTCAACAGACACTTTTCAGGACTACGCAGCCTCAAAAATCTTTGCTTTTCTTCAACCATGTGTGGAGAAAGTCATTGCATAAATTGTGGAAACCAAATGCTGCAAGAGCAAGATTAATGGAGCTGTCTTAAGAGGGCATAACCTTTTTTTTTGTTCTTTTTTTAACATGTGTGTACATGTATTTTATATATTATTTGTGTATGTGTTATTAATAACATTTTACATCTATTATATATACACTTATTTCTATATAGATATACACACAATTCTAAGGTGGTTTTGTCACGTTATTCCTAAGTGTAAGACCACCGACAGGTATTTAAGCTAAGCTTTCTCATGCAAAATCAGCAACATTCAGAGCAATATGATGAATATGTATATTCTCAATTGTACTGCTACATTACTTATTCCAGAAACTTTTTTTCTTGAAATATCTTAGAACTGAACAATCATTGTGTTGTGGACTCCAATTAGTAGCTCTTCTAAACTGTAAACTCAGAATCGGGCATCTGCCACTTACTGTTTTGAATGCCGAACAGGAATATTCCTGACGTCTGCTGAGATGAAGCAGGAGAATTCTGCAGCTGGTTGATAGCACCTCCTGCTGTGTTGTGAAATAAAGAAGCTTGTTGTTGTGGAGGAGAAGCAGTTCCTTGCATTCCTGCCATGCTGTTTTGAGAAGAATACATAGGAGACTGCTGCAGCTCTTGCTGGCTCATACTATTCTGCAAGGCAGACATGGAAGCTGAAGAGATGAAGAGGGTGACCTGTTGCTCTTGAGAACTTGGTGACCCTTGGACCAACTGAATCTGGGGTGAGTTATGGAAGATGGCTGGCTGCTGTGCTTCAGCCTGGCTGGATCCAGGATTCTGAAGAGAAGACACTGTAGTCTGACTCTGGAATTGCATGGGTGGCTGCTCCTGGTTAATTGATGCCATGTTAGTCTGTGGATGAAAAATGGACTGGCCTTGTTGCTCCTGATTGGTAACTGGGTTTTGATTTGGGTTGAAAATCATGTTCTGCTTTTGAGAAGCAATTGTACTCATTGCATTTTGATTACTGAACATCATGTTCTGCTGTTGCTGCTGCTGCTGCTCTTGAGATGGAGGACTACTTTGAATAGCAACTATCGAATGCTGAGGCTGGAAGATGGCTCCTTGTTGGTTCTGGGGAATTGAGCTGGATTGGATAGAGCCTAATGACACTTGAGACTGAAACAAACCTTGCTGAGCAGGCTGAGTCTGGGGCTGTTCTTGGGGAAGCATAGAACTCTGGATATGAGATATCTGTGTCTGCTGCTGGAAAGACGTTTGCTGTTCAGTGTTTGTTGCTGACTGAAGAGGAGAAATGGAATTTGGGCTCGTGAAGAATGACATCTGTTCTTCCTGAGTTGCAGCGTTGCTCATTGAACTCTGGGAAAGGAACATGTTAGCAGACTGCTGGTCTTGAGGAACTGAAGAGCTCTGTAATACACCCATGGTGTTCTGTGAATGGAACATCGGAGGCTGCAGTTGATCTGAGGAATTAGTACTGGTCTGGTTGTGGACAATGGAATTTGGACTGTGAAAAATAGAGCCTTGTGCTTCCTGTGATATATTTTGAGCATCACCAATAGGATTCTGAGAGTGAAAAAGCTGAGCTTGTGAATGTGGAGACTGCTGCATAAAGCTTCCCGACTGAAGAGCCATGATTTCTCCGCCCTGCTGGAACAGACCACCTCCTTGTTGTTGAGTTCCACTTGCCTGCACAGTCATCATGTTTTTCGTAGATGAAAAGAGATTAACTTGAGATTGACTTTCTCCACTATGCTGCATTTGAACCATGGTCTGAAATACAGTACTTTGCATCTGTTTGCTCTGACCTGAAGCTTCTTCTCCATCTGCAGAGTTTGATGCCTGAAACATAGTAGGTCCATTATTGGAGACCTGCTGCTGAGCAGTAGGAGTAGTCTCACTTCCAGAAACACCAGGAGATGAAGAGAATAATTCACACTGCATTTGCATGTCTTCGCTTGTTGATAACCCACTCATTATGTGAGAAGCCTGCTGGTAAACAGGTGACTGTTGGAGGGCTCCATTCCCTGAAGTTGTTGAAGAGAACAAATCAGACTGCATCTGTGTTGCAGCTTGGCAAATGTTTTGTTGGATTCCTATCACCATTGCTGCAGAAGTCTCCATTGCCGCCTGCTGCTGCTGCTGTTGTTGTTGCTGTTGATTGGACAATGCATTTTCAGGCTGTGAGTGAACATTTTCAGCTCGTCCAGGCAAAAGGTTCTCTGGTCTGGAATGGACAGCTGTGTCTGATGAGGAAAATATCCCAGAATTGACACTACTTTGCATCTGGCTAACTTGCTGAAAGATATCTGCATTTAGCTGATCTTGAACATCCTCACTGCTGTCTGAACCAGAAAATAAAACAGAAGATAACTGCTGTTGAGCTTCCAAGACCTGTTGCACCAAGTCAACATTTCTATTGCTGCCAGTCGCAGTGTTAGTTGGAAAATTTCCAGCTTGCAGTTGCTGTATAGTGTTCTGTAACTGACTCACACCACTTGCTGATGAGAAAATACTTGATGAAATCTGTTGCTGCAATGCCTGTGCTGGTTCTGAGAGCGTAGACTGTTGTTGTTGTGATGCATCAGTTAATTGTGACAAAGTGACTACTGTGCCATCTGATTGCAAGACTTCCCTGGTTTGGGAATCTCTTGTTTGGAACTGTGCAGCTTGCTGCAGTAACGCATCACTGTTCTGCAGCTGACCCGGAGTAGAGACTGCTGAAAAGCTACCAGGCTGGGAAATGTCCTGCGTCTGGATAGTAGTTAGTGTCTCTGGATTATACACCTTCGGCTGTATTTGTTGCTGGTTTTCATTTTCAGAAGGTAAATGGGAAGCAGAAGTTGATATGCCAGACATACTGTTTTCCAATGTTTGTTGAGTCGATCCAACCACATTTGAAGCCTGAAAAAAGCAATACATTAAGGAATTTGTAAGCTTACTCAGGTTGTACTTACAAAATTTCCACCAATCCACTGCGCTGAGGAAAGATCAGGCAGAAGATTTGATGGCTATGTATCTCTCCATACCTAACCAACCAAGCAAGCAAATGACTAGCAGTGGAAATGTTACTTCAAGGAAGGAGTCAAGGTACAATCTAACAAAAGCAATGCTAGAAAGTGATTAAAATAATATTCTTACAGTAATTTACTAGTTCTGTGTCACAGGGCAAAAAAAAAAATCATCATAGTATCACTAACCAA
Source organism: Burhinus oedicnemus (assembly GCA_008921705.1). Lineage (NCBI taxonomy): Eukaryota > Metazoa > Chordata > Aves > Charadriiformes > Burhinidae > Burhinus > Burhinus oedicnemus. The sequence continues at coordinate 2,507,273 of VFFE01007172.1, read as the reverse complement.
TCTGTTTGAATGCGGGAACAAGACAAGCAATTTTCAAAGAAAATTGTCTATTATTTTAATCATGCTCTGTGATCATGTTTTACCCAGACTGATCTTGGACGTGACATTTTCCCTGTGTGTTACTCTTCTCCACTTTTAGAACATGGACTGATGGGTAGATGTAATGAAGGCTATTAAAGCTACTGTCTTCCGATCACAATCAAACTTACCTTGAAGACAGGGGGAGATCTTTTTTCTGCACTTACTTCCATTGGAGCCACATCTTCATTCTTAATCATACTACTTGGCATAAGTGGAGTTATCAAGGCACTAGGAAGAATGTTTACCTTCTCCAGGTTACAACCGGTGGCTTTCACTGCTGCAGTCACAAATGAAAATAAAAGAAGGGCAATGAAATGTTAAAATTCACTATACAAGAGTAGGTTTCTAGTGATGGCCAGCTTCCCGTTTTACTTTTCAGCCCTACCATAACAGCTCTCATTCTCATGTAAGATGGTAACATGCAGAGAGACCACTGCAATCATTTGAATACTTCATTTAATCCTAGAAAACAACTGAAACCTTCAAAGGTCATTTTTAAGACTAATACCAATGCCACAGTTTTGTTTTTCTTTCATTTTGTATCTTTCTATGCCAGGACAGCCATCCACCAACTGCAAACTACAAACATAAAAGCTTAAGACATCTTTCCAAAAATTGAAGCTTTACTGCACTTAACTGTACAACTTCTCTATTTCATTTTGAAAATTGTCTCTTTTCAGATAACCATATGAACAGAGTGCTCCAAGCGTTCAGACTGTATTTTTATTCTGTTAAAGGACTAACTGAGCAAAAACTTGATGAATCTGCATGCCAGCTCTGTAGCAAGAGCAAGTTCTTATTTTGCCTTTGCAGTGCCTATTTTTTCTTTTTTCTTTTTTTTTTTTTAAATGTAGAAAGGTGGCTTCTTAAAATGAATTAGATCTATTTTGTTTTATTTTTAATTTTTCCTGAATCCCATAAAAATGTTACATAAGCTGTTTGCTGTAAATAAAATCAACTTTCTTGATTTCAAATACTGCTGAAATTGAGCTTAAACCAATGGGAAAGCCTGTAAAAAACATAGTTCCATAAGCACTTTTAAGTAAATTAAAGAATTAATCTTCAATATAAAGCAACAGATCTACATGCTTTAAACAAATTTAAATCTTGCAATAACACGGCAGTAAAATTTCTGCAAATTTATATCAACAGTATGCCATATCCTCAGTAACAGTCCCTTGTGTGTTTATTTTATGTAAAAGCAAAGACTCTCTCATGAAATGTTATTTTCTGTCTTCAGCAATAAATTCTCAGCCATCAGTATGGCAACAGTTGTCAATACACCGACAGCCAAATAAACTCTTTCCCTCTGTCTGTTAACTAACAAGTTTGGGGTGGCTCCAGAAATACAAGCCCCATGATCTGACGTGTTGGTCTGTGCTGCTGGCAGGGAATGCAACTTGAGTAAGACTATTCTAAAATACGTCTACTTCAGGACAGCTAGCCATACCGTGTACTTAAAGACAGCAGTCAGCATTTTTCTATACCACAGTCACAATTTATAAGCTTTTCTCTTCTATGTGCTTAATCATGTTGTGTTCATCAGAAACAATTAAAAAAATTATGTACGTGATTAAAAAAAAACCCAATGGTATACAGATCAGATTCTAGCAATGGTATGTTTGTTCACAGTGGCACATTTGGTTGGAAGAATGAAAAAAATTAAGTGAGATTAATAATGAAAAAGAAGTTTCAAAAGCAGTGAAACACTGTTGGTTTTGGTCTAGTACTATGTTCTCATAATACACTTAGTTTAGAACTTCTGAATAGTTACCATCTTATCAAGGCATACACACCCTCTTTCCCTTTTCTCCCAAAGCTGGAAACTGAAACCATCATTAGCCACTTAAAAATAATGCTCCAGCACTACAATGTTGGAAGGCAAAGACCTGAACTACATGGTTGTCCATACACTCCCATCTTCCTCAAGTTTTACAGAACAGCTTAGAATTATAAATTTGTTGTCTTGAAACATAACTGGTCACTGAAGTCTGTCAAATCTGCGGTCTCTTAAAATGTTAGAGCTAAGAATCTGTAATGGCTTTGGGAAGCCACAGTTTGGTCTTTTACATATGTAGATGTTGTAATAGGAATTATTTTAAGGAATATTCACAGACACTTGAGACAAAGATTAAAATTGCCTGCGATACAAAGAGAAAGGACCTGTAGCTCGATACATAACTGTACACGTCCCTGGCAACAACAGTTTATTCCATTTGGCCAGGGCTGCTGGAAATGATGCCACTTAAGAAGTTATGAATTCTAGGATTTTGCTCCCAGTGAAAGGAAACAGGAAGGAAGTGGCAGCCACTGGATCCCCACCTGGTCTTTATCATTTCAGAACAGTGAGGAAGGACAGCCTGGGACACATGCAGAGACAAAGTACATAAAGCAGACAAAACTGTCTGACCTCTGGTTCATGATCAACCTAGAGTAGAAAAGGTACGGGAATGAACTGTCAAAAAAGAGCTGGCTAGCGGAACACCCACACAAGAAAATAAATTAAGATTTATGGCATAAATTAAATGGAGGACATGAAGCAACAGAAACAGCACATTGTTTTCTTATGCACAGCAGATGTTCTCCTGAAGCAGTCGGTATATTCCCTTCGTTAAATCTCCATATGAGACTAGAGGGACAGCAGGCTTGCCCTGATAAATCAGTTACTATTTTCCTCATCTTTTTAATCTTGCTACTAGAAGTCTTACCAGTCCTTTTATCAGCTTGTTTCATTGCCCTAAATATTTTTGCATATTTCTCCCCCAAATATTCTCTGCAGGTTTAAACTCATCGTATCTTGTATTATCCTCCCTAAGAAGTTGTAAAGTCAACTTGTAAATATATCCCCTGCCAAGACCAAGCTATTAACTTCGAACACGAGCTTCATGATTTTAACCTGAAGCTACGGATTCCTATCAAACTTGTGATCACATTGTTAATTTGCTTACCTTTCAACCTGCTTTCTCCAGAGCAGGCTATGGAAATTTCCATTAAGCTTTGTACACTACCATAGTTTTAACAATCAACTAAAAAACATTTCCTTCCTCTACTGTATTTCAATATCGGAAGGATTAATTCTCTCCACACTTAAAAACCAGGCAAACCTAAAACTTGCACCCTTAGAAGAAAATGACAAACTTTGCATGTACAGAGTGGTCGGGGGGGGACACGACGGACAGGACACCAAACCTCTCACTGAAGGGAATAAGTTGAAATTGCCAGAATTAGCATTTTTAACTAGATGCACTGAAAGCAGTCTTATAAAACCAACGGACAGCTTCTGAAAAATACCAAGTTGGCACATTTGTGTTTTTCAGTACTTAGTTCTTCCCTCACCCGCACCTTTATGTTTGTTTTTGCTTAAATTAACAGTACACATTTTCTAAACCATTTGTATTAACTGCCATCTTAGGCCTCTTTCTTTTTCTTCTTCCCTTGCAAGCGTATTAAATGAAGATCAGACTGCAGGGCCTGAGGCATGAAAACAAAATATTCTTTTTTCTAATTTTGGGGGGGGGGGGGGGGCAAAGTTTGTGTTCTATACTAGCTCATGTTAAAATATACTTAAAGAAACACAGTTATAAAGTAAAATATTCAGAATCAAAGAAGAAACCTCACCGTATATGTGGCCAGATTCTATAAGCACAGAATTATCTTCACAGGATGTCTGATTCATAAGTCCAAATTTGGGTAGGAATTTATAGCTAAATTATTAACAACAACGATAAGAATCAATTTAGTACCTTTTATAGCCTCTTCAAAAGAACAATGTTGGGCTGGGCTGGAGATTTCCTTCTTCACATTAACATTCAGAGTACCAGCTGTTGAGACAAAACACATTAAAAACTTCCTTATGTTAAAACAACAAACAAAAAAAAAAAAAAGAAAAAAACAAAACGACAAAGCAAACCAAAAGAGTTATACGTTAAAGAAATTAAGGTTCTTTGAAACCCAGAGAAAAATTCCGAGTTGTACATAAAGTTTCTGTTTGTGGCTGTGAATGCACCAATGATCACAGCACCGAAAATACCATTTTCACTTCCAAAAATGAAAAAGCCAGTCAGCAATTGCACTGTGTATTCTTAGGTAAATAAAAATACATTATATGGTCAAACATCAGCATTCCTTTAGGATAAAGCTTGGTGCTATTTTTTTGTTATATTCTGTGCGCTCTATGTACTATGTCTACTTTTTTTTCCCTGCTCAGCTTCATTTTGAATCTTATACTGGAAATGGATGCTACTTTATAAGAACAGCTGTCTCCATGCAGCTGAAATTTGAGCTACTTGCCACATAAATGAGACATGCCAAGCGTTTAGACTTTATTATTTAACATAGCAAACCTCACCAGCAAGAGGAGTTTGAAAAGATTCATGTTACTTAACATTTCTGCTGTACAGACTAAATACTACGAAATCAGAAATTAGATGCTTAGCAGGTTAAGCTGTCCATTCCTTCCCCTCATTTTCTATTTTACTCACATGTATCTGGAGTGTATGTAAATGGTTGTACATCATGTGATCTTCCAGCATTGGTCACCACATATATTCCCACAGAAACAGCTGAGGTTATTTGCTGGTCATGATATGGTGGCACCTTCACAATAAGGTGATTCTGCAATGCAAAAATAAAAACCCCCACATTAGAAACCGTACTTCATTACTATTGACCTTAATTCTATTTACATCCATGAACACAAAGAAACAGACTCATAAAATACCATAAAAAGAAAAGACATTGGGGGAAACATGATCAAGTTACAGTTTCAGCAACTAACTTGTGCTAGAAGAGAGATTTGAATAATCTGCCTATATGATCCTCATTGGCAACTTACAGCTTAAATAGAAGGTGAAGAAAGGGAAGACATATAAAGTCCAGTACTTTAAACATAAGCTTGTGCCTAACATGCCTTACTGAACTGCAATCAGTTTGCCATCAAATTCTGCTGGACTCAGACACTTCACCATTCTGCTGAATCAGACCTTTGTATTCAGTGTGAACACATGGAGGATGCAGTTTCATGTTACACTTAAGCGGATTTAACACTGAGCAAACATCAAAAAATAGGCTTGCAATCATTCATCAACAAACAGTATTAGCAATGAGCGATCTGTCTATTCCCCAACTATCTATCCCACTAGAAGTGAGAAATCATTTCTATCAGTGCATGCATGGAATACTCCTTCAGAAGCGGGAGCAAGATGACATTTGTCAGACATCATTTACATCTAAATTTCTCTACTTTCAGTCCAATAGTTCTTAAAGACACTTAGTTGTGTCAAAAAGAATAAACAAATATTTTGCACAACATTTCAAAGCAAAATAGAAATTCAGCCAAGTATAAAGACTATGGCATACACACAATATATTTCCACTCAGTTGTGATCTAATGTGTCCTTAGGAAAGCTATTGGAAAACTGTGTTAGGCCTTTTAATTACGTTGTATGTAAAACTTGCTCACCAACTTCAGATACCACACTCCTACTGTGGCATCTGGCATCTAAGCTCTCAAACAGAAATTAAACAATTATACTTGTGTAAACCCAACAATGATATTCTACCAGACTCACTAAAGAACTTACTTGAAGAAAAGGAATATTATTTCCAGAAGTGCACAGAAAGAGGGAAAGGCTTATTCGATTTTTCATTGGAAACAGAGTCAGAGTCTTTTTTTGGTAACAATAATAAAAATACAGAAGTACCTGATGAAATAATTCCATGTCTATTTCAGCTTCTGCCTTCCAAGAATTCTCATCTAAATGAAAGTTAAAAAGCATAATTTATTGCACATCCATATAAAGCAATAAAACAGTTTATTTTAGTGCCTTTGATTCTGCTTCTCAGTTTGTTCTCTACAACTAAACCTTACAAACCAGTGTAAACCCCAACAGGTTCTCTTCAGCACCCCAAGCCATTATTACTTTCGCACTAACCAGAAACATTCTCTTGGAAAATCACTTTTGTTCCCTTTAGAAAGTTCTTGCCAATCAGAAAAACTTCCTCTTCACCCTTCACTGAACAACTGTGCAGACTTTTCTTTAGGATCTCTGGAACTCCTGCTGGTTGAGCTGCAATTGAAAAAACACATAGTTTGAAATCAAGAAGATGTCAACATCCAAAACAAAAAGATTTTGGGTTGGAACTAGATGATCTTTAAGGTCCCTTCCAACCCAAACCATTCTATGATTCTATGCTTATAAAGGAAAGAACAAAATAATTCCTGAGTTTCTTTCTTTACTGTATCATTCATGACAAAACTTTTCAGAAGATAACTTTCTATTATTTCCTCACTAAATGTAATGACCTCATAAAAATCACACTTAGGTAAATGATCCACTAATAATATTTTCCCTTTTCTCCTGCATTCATTAAATCTTCAAAACAAAACTTTCAGCGTTTGAGCTAAAGCTCGAAACATTCAGGAGAGAAGAAAATTTGGTTCTGTAATTTCCTGGCATACAGAGTGACAAACAAATGCATCATCCCTTAGATACAGCTGAAGCACACCTTCAAATTTATCCTTAAGCTAAAAGGACATTTTTATGAAGCTTATTTTGTTCTGGTATGCAAAAGGGTAGAAGTAGTAATTCCCATATTACCTGTTTTTTTACAGATTTTTTTTTACATGATGTAGTTTTCTGGCTGGTGCAAGAACTAACCCAGGGCTCTGAGCAACCTGGTCTAGTGGGAGGTGGCCCTGTCCATGGCAGGGGGGTTGGAACTAGATGATCTTTAAGGTCCCTTCCAAGCTAAGCCATTCTATGATTCTATCACTTTCTAGACCTATATACATCAGCTAATACAAATCCTTGCAAGAGTCACATCTCTGTAGTTGGGGATTATAGCAATTTCTATCCTATAAACTAGCAAAGAGAACGCGGCTTACAGATACACCCCCCTGGAAACCTCTGCCTCTCAGTCACTCGTTCAGATGATGATTTATATAACACTATTACAAATTGTCTTTGCTGCAAACTATTTCTATGTTTCTTAAACCATAAAATCAAATAAGACCATATATGTTAAATGAAAATGAGCCCCAAAGACAATTTAAATACAGACATACATTATTTTAAAATCATGTATTTTGAATTCGTCACATTTAATGTGTTATAAAATAATTCCAGTTTCTAATAAAGGTTTCTCAAACACCTTTTCTACTCACCATAAAATCCTAGTGGCATAAGCTTGTACTTGTGCTTTGCACTTATATGGCCCACTTGTAGTGTTTAATAATAGTATCCTCTGGGCTTACTACATAGAACAACACACATACTGTAACACTCCAAATTATTTAATGACCTTTCAGAAAGGATTTTTCTACAACTGTTGCAGCGGGTTCCTAGGCAACCATTACGCAACTACTAGATATGCTCAAGGCACATGAACTTCTGAAAAGAGGAACTGGATTGAGGTTTGCTAACAAGTTTTCAAAACCTATTTAAAACATGGAGCTTAAATAAAGAGCCTGCATCTACTTAATGTCTTTCCTATGGTTTCAGGAACATTATTGAAACTTTGACAGCAATATTAGTTATAAAACACAATATAAACAGGCTCTGATGAGTGAAAATGTAAACCTTAGTATGAGAAGGTACAGTACACATCTGTAATAAGATGTATGTAGCAAACAAACCAGATGTAATGTGCTAGAGGAGATGATTTATATAAACAAATAACTTAAACAACAAAATTCTATGCCATGTGATCAGCCAGTATATATACACCAGCATTATTTGGTTGGCTAAGGTCTACTGCAAGTCACCGTAACTTCAGAGTAAGTTAAGACAGCAGAAGCACAGAATCTGGGAAAACAAGTCTGGAAAGAGCCTCAAAAATTCCCCTCTCAACCTTTACATTATGATCAGTTTTACCCACATTGTTCCTCAAAGACACGAGTCTAACCAGAGTATTTGGTTTCTTTGTTTTATACTTCCAGCAATGGAAATGCTAAAAAATTGCTGGGCAATCTTTTAGCAATTTACACAATTAGGAAAATTTTCTTATCAACTCACCAAAACCCAGCTTGTTAAAAACTAAACCAAATTACTCTTCACTGTATTTATTTTTAGAATTTTATTTATGGAAGGACAACTTTTCTTTCCTTCTTCCTTTTCTTCTCATGTCCCTTAGCATGTCATCACTCTCGTATATTGGAACACTGGAACATATATTGAAACACTGGCCCAGGTGGTAGATGCCCCATCCCTGGAAACATTCAAGGTCAGGTTGGACGAGGCTCTGAGCAACCTGATCTAGTTGAAGATGTCCCTGCTTATTGCAGGGGAGCTTGGATGACGTAACATTTAAAGGTCCCTTCCAACCCGAACTGTTCTATTCTATATTCTGCTTTTTACTCACTGCCCATATCTCAAAACACAGCTACTAATGTTATACGGGTATAAATGGATGCATTCAACAAACAGTGAATGAACACTACAAGGGACCCTCATAAAGCAAAACTGGAATCACCTTATAAGATAAGCAGGAAGTGCATCAAATACAGCTTTTTTAGAATCTAGATCAATTTTAAAATCGGTCTTCTAAAACATCTCAGTCTCTCAGCTTCTACTTACAACATCAAGTTTTGGATTGTTATGCGTTTAAAAGAACACTAGATGATTTCCATTCTCACTTCTGCTATGATTTAAGTAATTTTATCTTTAACCAGTAAGTTAATGATACAAACAAAATGTATACAGAAATAGCTTTTGGAGATTTTATCAAAAGTGTTTTTTTCTTAAATCTGAAAATTAGTATCAGATACTACAATGCTATACTGACTGGAATGGAGCTACAGAGACAATCATATTTCTAGCAAACGTACTTATCTATTTTCCAACAACATAAATGCATAATTCTGAGAACTCCACCCCTGGAAAAAGAAAGATTTAGCAAAAAGCAGCAGAAGGAGGAAAAACGAGGGAAGGGAACACCTCAAGCTGACCTTCCTGGAAGAGCACCCCAAACATCAACCCCTTGCCTCAAGCATAGAAGGCAGCTGAAGACAGAAGGAGAGTCCTGCCTTGCATCAGCAGTGACACGTCTTTGGTTATTGCCTTGTCAGGGTTTCCACAGGGTTCCTGCTCTCCCTACATCTTGCAAAGGGATTCTCTATAAGAGCAGAATACTGGAAGGAGAGACAGGCTACATGGTACATCTGCCGAATCACCTGTTGCCTGCAGCGCTGGAATCGCATGGTGGTACCTGATGTGGAAGCTCACATGTTTTTAATTATCTCCTTGTCCAATCTGTTCCTTCCCTGGCAACAAAGCTGCAGTTTCTGACAAGCTGAATGGGAGCCCTGACACAATAGGTACTGACAGTGTTTAGAAAAAAAAAGAAGAAACCCAAAACCAGTAACTTCTTTTTATACAATGGAAAGAGCACAACACAAGCGCACAGGAGCTTGCATAATCATACTGTTTCACGCACGGAGAAAAAGCTTTCCTATCATCTTGTTCATCAACAGCTGTATTAAACACATTTCCCAATCTCTGCTCTTTGGCAGAGGAGCAGAATTCCCTGTAACTGGAAGTCACTACAGACAGTGTACACACAGGCAGCCTCCTCTGATTTCTTTTTCCCTGTTGTTCAGTATAACCTAACCAGTCAATGCAGCCATCTGTGCTTAGCGCTAAGCAGAGCATTTTAAATAGTTAGTTATAAAAAGTTTCATTCTTGCACTGAACCAGAAGAGATTCAGCCTCTGGCCCAATGAACTACCACAACTGTAAAGAGCCGTGCTTACTAACTTATTAGAAGTCCCTTCTATCACTGAAAGCTGACAGATGAATGTGACAACACAGAATAGATTAAAACCTGTATCAAAAAAGTCATACAATAAGTTCAAAGCAATCATGACAAAAATTCTGACCTTTTAAAAGGCAAGAATTCATTTAATAAAAGTTATAATTACTTTTAAATACTCATCACTCATTTAACCTGCACTCCAAATAAAAATCAATTCGTGTGATCTTAGCCATGGCAATTCTGAAATAACTAGAGATTAACATTGCCCCCCCTCCCAAGGCATTTTATGGCAATCGCACTAAAATCCAGAGCCCTCTAATATCAACTTTTTATTTTGATACTTACTGCACAAAATTGGGGAAGAAGGTGTCTGAAGAGTCAAAGTTGAACCATCTTTGCGAGTGATGTTAACACGAAATACCAGCCTAGCACGTGTGCTTTTTTTCTTGGAGCCAGCAATCCCTATCCTAGCTTCAACATCAGCATTTCTCAGCTTCAGTATTCCCACGCAATCAACCCTAACAACACAAAATAGTTGAGAGTTTAGCAGAGTTTAAGAATTTCATAATCTTTAATAATCTTTCAACTAGTTACACAAGTCACAAAGTCAAACCTCCTGAAGTAATTACTGAAATATTATTAGATTATTTTTTTTTTATTTACATGAAATCTCTTATATGACCTTTCTCATATAGCCTGGGTTTCAATTCATCCCTACATAATCTGGATGATGAATCATGGGAGGAAGGAGTATGAGAGTAGTATGAATAAAACAGAAAATGCAATGTAACAAAGTAATTCTGGTAAATACTCAATTTATAATCACAGATCTTCATTCTTCCATTCCTGGGGCTAGATCTGGGTTTGTAAGACTATTACTACAAAATATTCTGCATTCACTTAAAGCAGTAGTAGAAGAAAACTTACTGTAGTCATATTATTTTTTATGCTCAGTGGAACTGGGAAGTGATAGATACGTCATACCATAACTGTGGTCCTACAGGAAATGTATACAGGGCCAGGGTGAGAGAGTGATGCAGTGCTAACTTTCAGAAAGACATGCTAGAGGCAAACTGATTTCAAGCAAAAAACCAACCAAACAAAAAAACCCAAACAAAGCCTGATGTGTTAAGAAGAATAACAACATTGTAAATTTACCAGGATCCTAGGCCCTACATTCAAGACGTACAGGGACCATCTGATACCTAATTTGAGTAGAACAGATTTTTGGTCTGCATCAGGGCCAAAAAGCAACAGCTAGGGAGCAGAGAGGGGAGACTGTGATTCAGAAGGTGGCACTGACATTAGCATTACAGAGAAGTGCTACAGCATCACTGAAGTACTAGGAAGATTTCTTTTGAGACATCAAGATATCTTTTGAAAAAATAGCCTAGGCAAAACTTTTCTTACCAGGTAATTCCAAATTCATCTTTCTAGTATCTCTATACTTGTATGGTTTTACATTAACGTTTGAGGACAATTATAAAATCACCCTCTAAGAAGCAGTTTCCAAACTTATCATGTGAATATATTTTCTATTTTAAAAATCAAATGGATTCAGTCTATTAGCAAACGGTATTAACCTGCTTAAGAAGTGGACACTGTAAATTTAAGAAACATCTCTTAAAATAAGACAAGCTTCTGAGTAAAGAGTGGCAGTTTTCAACCACATACCCATTAGAAGATGTTCTACTGAAAAGAATACTTTGAAAGAAGATCACTCCCTTTCTATATATTAAGATACATGTGAAAAGCTTATATTTAAAGTTTCTTGTGAGATCTAACCCACACAGGCAGATGAGGCCACTTGCTCAAAAATCTACCGCAGGTAACTACTGCCATCAGACAGAGCGCATCTCTTCTCAGCAGCAGCTGTGCACTGCCTACATGCATCTGGGAATTGTCTCCAAAACGTTGCCCATACATGACCAGACAAGCTCTGTAAAGAAAGCAAAGCAGGAGGCTTCCATGACAAAGGACTATCTGGTGGAAATGACAGAAATGGAACAAGCGAAGCAAGTGAGGAGAAAAGCCAGAGTTTAGCCTCACTATCCACAACTCCCAGTCTTTTGGGCTTAAAGGCATCTGAAGATCCCAATATTCTCCTTCCCTCTTCCGATCAGCAATTCTGTACTTGTTAAAAGACAAGACAACTAACAGAAACAGTGACCAGTTTATAGTTGACATAATGCGTGAATATGGCACACTATTGTTCAAACAGAACATGAAACTAACATAATTGATAAAGTTTTAGGAAAGATCAGATGAAGCATTAAGTACAACAAACACAAACTGAGAAAACAATTTAAAAGTTTTTCTTATACATGTAGCTTCACTAAGTGCCTGGTGTGTACCAAGATGTTCAGATTTTTAACTGCTAACCAATCCAATCGAAAAAGAAAAATCAGTTTCTGAAAACAAGCTAATAAATGCAATTTAAAAAAAAAAAAAAAAAAGCTACTCACGCAAGTGTCATATTGTTGCTTGGGTCCAGTCCGACCTCAATAACAGTAGTCCCCTCTATGTCCACTTCTTTACAGGGAGTAGTGTTTCTCCCAGTAACTCTACAGGCCTGGTAGAACCCGTGGGGCTTCACTCGACCAGAGTCATTACCCACGAATACCTGCAGCATCACCGGCTCATTGTGACCTTCCAGCTGAAACACAGCAACACAAGTTAAATATTTCAATTGGCCAGCAATGCCTCTTAATAAACAAGAAAACATTTTATGCAGCTGAATTTGAAGTGAATCTGCTCCCAGTGTCACTGGAAATAATCCTAAGGGAAGAAGGAACAAAAATTTTTCATCTAGTTTATAAATAAAATGTTAATATTTTTTTATCTTTTGTCATTTGTTCTTCCATTAAAAGACAAGTCAGTCATTTAATAAACAGGCGAATGATTTTTTCAATTAATATTATTAATTTTTTATTTTTAAACCAGCTTGAATCCTATCTGTTTTCACACAGAATTATCCCACCTCCAACTTTCAAGTCTCTTATGACCCCTTGCTCTCACCCCCACTGTAACTATTTCCCCACCTCCTCCCAGAATACTCCTCCTCCACCAGTGTCTACATCCACCAGTCAGCTGAGAAAGAGAACGTTTGCTGTGGCTGGTTCCAAAGTTGCTGAGAATTTGTTGGTCAGTACATGCACATCGATCAATCAATTAGCATGCTACGCTTCTAGGATCCCATCTTCATCCCAGCCGCACCTTGTATCTTTGTGAAACCAGATTAAAATTGACTAACACTTCCAAAGCCACTGGATGAGCCGGAACAGAATGAGGGGGAAAGCAGAGGAAGGAACAGGATGAATGATTGTATAGTCCAACTATGCAAACCTAGTTTGCCTTCAGACACCAAAATAAAAATTAAAAATGGCAGCTTGACCTCTCCTACTTGAAGTTTACGAACAGTGTTAGGGTTCACTGAAATACTGAATAAGTAAAAGCAGGTCAGACGTACATTTCACAGAATGATTTAGCAGTCCTCCTGCAATCCAGTGTGCAAGCCATAATTACCCCAGAACATGTTGGTGAAAAATGCATTCGTTTCTATAACCTTGATATACTAGCATGAAAAGGTTTGTGTCCTTTTAATGCTTTTTTTACTAGTGGAATCCCACTGTGGTGCTACATACTAAAAATACTCTGACGTAAAAGCCAAAGAAGTCTTCAAATAAAGCTGTACATCATATTACAAAGTAACCTCTCTTATTCCTTTTAGGTAATAGAAGAAAAATATTCCAAGAAATACTGGATCACTGTCAAATTCCCAGGCCAGAGATGGAAATTCTTTGCCACAGCATTCTAGAAGGAGATTAAAAAAAAAAAATATCTTTTTAATGTTTTTATTAAGCTATCATTGTTGCTAGAGGATTTCTGGGTGACAATGTTATGTTTCGTCCTAGGCCTGGAAGCCCAGTCAATACCTGCAGAAGAGAAGAAAGCTCAGTCTTTATTAGTAACGTGATGCAAATGAGAGCAGAATCCTCCAGAGGATCTCTTAGGGGATTAGTCTCTGGCACACTTAGAAAATTTAATTCTGGAGTTCTTAACTAGTTCGGGGCGGGGGATGGGGGGAGCAAATACTGATAAAATCATAGTATGTTCCTCATGTCCAAAAGGAGCAACAAGCTTACAGCAGGTAGGTGGATTATGGCTGTTACGGATGGGCAAAGCCAAAAGATTTCTGGAGGTGGTGTAGTACAGGCTCCCACGTATGAACCACAGGCTGACAGGTTTAGTTCGTATCAAGAGCTCAAAAGCCAAAAGAGCCCGAGTAAACAAAAGACCATGAAAATACCAAACAAGAGAGAACTTACTTTTACCAGGTGATCAAAAGGAAGTGAGGAGTAAGTGGTACTCAGATATTCCACCACTGAATCTCTTTTACATGGAAAGCTGAATGAACAGTCTTTGTGTCATGTCACCAAGGTCTCCTTGGCTAGAAACAGCATCACCACAGCTAACCAGCATTGCTTTTCTTCCCTGGTGTTCTTGTTAGAAAAAGATAGGAAAGGTGTGCGAGAGCATCTCTCATCACCTGCTCCGGCTTTGCAATACTGTTAGCAAGAAACCATGAAAATCTGCTACTGATGGCTGGGAATACCTCTGCTGATGCTTGCCAGTCAGGATAATCTTTCTTTTGCCAGACAAGTCACTTTAAAATTGTATAAACAAACATTAGTCATGTTGCATATTGATTGTGGATGCTCTGGTTCTAAGTCATCAAGTAACATGGCTTTCTTTAAAGGGCTACAGAACCTACTTTTCCTCCTCAGTTTGCTTAAAAGTGATGCACCTGAATGGTTGCCCATCACAGGTTCTGCCAGAGAAGAGCAAGCACGAGATCTCTACTGAACTAGCAACATTTTTTACACTATTCTTCCCCATCTTTAAAACACACCCAAAAAAACCCAAATAAAACAAGAAATCCTCTTGTGCTTTATATATTTTTCCCCTAGCTCAGATTTCCTGAAAATCCACTGGCTTGTTTTGTCAGTCCAACCCTGGCAGACTTTTATATGCAGGGGACGAATTAGTGTGCCTACTGGTAAAGCAAGCTCGAGCTTCCAGGAATGCAGTAACATGAGACTCTTCCAAACAAAATTTTCACTGATGGGTGCTAAAGCGTAACTGAGAAAGGAATTAAAAGGAAATTCAGATGAACAAAGGCCCATTAAGAAAATTCACATAAATGAGCACTAAATCACCATAGCAACAGGACTATATGAACGGATTCTTTTCTTATGAAACTTTACTGGATTTCTACGTTACTCGGGAGGACTGAGTGAAGCGCTGGAGATGTTTCTAACATTGTTGAACCAGACTTTAAAGATACATATACTTCTATACTCTGTCAGCAGTAGTCAGCACAAATTTTAAGGGCTGTATCATAAACAAACATTTCTTTATGGACTTGGTAAATTAGTTTGGATTGAGAACTGCTTTGACAAAGTGGCATAACTAAGGAAAAATATGAAAGGAGGTGTCTTTTATCCTTCTTATTTGTATGATAAGAAATATAGCAGTCTACTCGCTCAACTTGCTGATCACATTCTTCCCAATGTAATGAGGATGCCATTTGCCTTGGTTCCAATGAGTGTGCAATGCTGGCCTGTATTCAGTTCGGTGTACGCCCTCACATTCATACTGTGGTCGCTGCAACTTTTGCGATCAGTTGACATCAGTTCTTCTGTTTGTCTCCATGTAAATCAAGTAAAGCATTACTCCTGGTAAGCCTCTCTACCATTTGCATTAGGAAACCTTCACAAGCACAGTCCTCAAGTTCTTTGATTGCTTCCACCAGATTACGTAGCCATCCTTGCAGATGGGACAGATGGCTGAAATCATTCACAGAAAGAGAGGTCTGTATGCAGGAGACTCTTGTTAGTTACCTATAGAAAGCATCATCTATTATCTTCTCAGTCAGGCAGCCTGTTACAGGTACCAAAACATTACCCTTAGCTTCCTCCCTCCTCTGATCTCAACAGGCCAATCTCCGACTTCATGCTGAAGGTCTGTGCAGTCAAAGAGCTCCAGACGATACATGACTTCCTCTCTTCTTTCTAAACAGCTGGTGCACATCCACGAATGCATTCCAGCCACGTATGCTACCCCCAGTCTCTGTGATTCCAGTCAAGTCACAGCTCTGTGACTGCACAAGGGAAGAAACAAGACCTGCAAATTCACCCTCTGTGCATTAGTGTGCAGTCACTGGAGGACAGCCTTTGAATGTTCTCCCTTCTGAGCAGGAATGTGAAAGACCTCTTTGTAGCGTTCTTCCTCGTGTTTCTCCTCCATTTGTAGCTTCTCCTTTCCTTCTGGGCTTTGGTTCCCATCCTCTGATAACCTTAGAGTAAAGCCTTCCTTCACAAACGTTTTTTCCGCTCTTTGAGTAAGGTGAATTACATCAGTTCTCCTTTTCTCCCCTTTCTAAATGAAGCAAGACAAACAAAGCAGCTAAATGCTTGCTGGAGAAACCAGCTCTGCAGCGAGGCCCTGGATCCCTGACTGCGTCTGCTCCATCCAGATCCTTCCCCTTGTTCAGAAGGACTGAGGACACCATTCAGTCCTCTGTGCCGCTCATCCCTGCCTCAAAGCAAGTGACCATCAACACCTAAACTTCAAGGCATCAAAGTCCACACAGGAAACAGGCTGCATTTGTTAAGTATGCATACAACTGCTTCCTCTTCTCTTCCCCCCATTCTCCAGTTCTACTAATCCACATGTTAAGTATGCATACAACTGCTTCCTCTTCTCTTCCCCCCATTCTCCAGTTCTACTAATCCACATGTTAAGTATGCATACAACTGCTTCCTCTTCTCTTCCCCCCATTCTCCAGTTCTGCTAATCCACATGTACTTCACTACTGCTAACCATACAGAACAGCACGACCCGTAAAGTACAAGCTAGTTAGATCTTTGACTCTGCTTAAAAGACAGACACTGGATATGTGAATTCAGATACTTCTTACTAAAAAAAAAAAAAAAAAAAAAAAAACCAAAACCAACCACAAACCCCAAAACAAACAACCCCCCCCAAAAAAAAACACCAACAAAAAACCCAAACAAAAAAACCCCAGTTTTCATTTATTTTTTTAAAATGAAACATGGTTTTATGTGCTTATCAATAAGGCATAAGGATGACCCACTGCCATCAGCAATCAAACAGTTACAGCATTTCACTGTCCTAGTTTTGTATGCTTCAAGTGTCTATCTATTTACACAGTTCGTATAATTGTAGTCTAACAGGATACGCATCACAGATTCTATACCATTGCCTTGACATAAAGCTTCCTTCCTGCTGTAACTTTGTGATGCAAATAAGACTTCTTGATACCTGCAAGAAGAGATACAGTACACTCTCCACAGCAGACTGCAAAGTCTCCCCCCTTCCCTCTAAAACTAGAGATTCTAGGACTATTTGAACTGAATCAGCTCCCATTCTACTAAAGCATCCCTTGAAAAGGAGCCCCCGTATCACCTAATGCTAAACAGCCTACCTTTACAGTTGGAAAGCCTTGCTGTGTCCGGTCTTTTACTGAGCCTCGGCTGCCTTCAGTCAGATAACGAGCCCTGTGCTGGGTTTCTGGCTGCACCACTATCTTCAGCTCCTTCCCCTCACTCTTAGTCGGATACTGACCACAGAACGTTGGGGTCTTCTTCCCTCCAGCTCCTTTCTGGTTCTCCGATGTTCTGGGAAGTCAAAGTAAGCCATTAAAAAGATGTTATAAGTAGCTCCTCAATAAAAACAAACTAAATCACAGAAAAGCTAAAAAGATAAAGAATGTATATTAACGGATAGAAGACTCATAGTTGAAAGCAAACTTTGGAATTCTCTTTCTGACAGAGAAGGAAACCTGCAGGATGAAGAGGAATGGTGCTTCCCTGTCTCCTCCATCCAGTGCAAATAGGAACTGCTTTTCAGAGAGTAAACATAAAGGAAGGGAAAGGCAATTAGCATTAAACTATGTTAACAGAAGATGGCTCATAACTTGCTTTTTCATAGTATATGATACAGCTTGATATGAACTGAATAAGATGTTTTGCTTCTGTAACAAATATACATATGTACACACACACACCAAATGGATTTAAGGTTAAATGATACTTCTTTAAATAGGAAAACAGCCTCATGCCTGTCTCCGCTGGAACTTGCACATCCATGCAAACTCAAATACTAATTTCTGTCAAAACAGATTGATAAATTTATGTTCAAACCAAATTAGTTATTGTAAGAAGCTCTGACACAATTGCACCAATTTTAAATCTGCACTGTATGCAAAAAGACTGTTTCTTTCCAGGTGTGTACCTTAAGATGTACTGTATCTTGTGTTCAGTTCCATAATTAAAACCTGAATGAAGAAGCCCTCCAAAGTATAACAACATGTGGTTGATTTTGTGTTCACTTTAAAGTGCAATGGAAAATAACTCTTAATCTTACACAGAGCAGGTCTGTATAATTAACCTGAACTGAAGTCTAATAAACTCATTTAACACTAGCAAATGTAAACATGCCATGGCAAATGGTACAGGCAGAAAAAAAGGCTCAACAAGTTTACGCAGAATGTAATATTCTTTTTTACTACCAAAAAGTAGTCTCTTAACAGCTAATGACTCTGAAGAAATCAGTTTAGAATAACAGGTGTGAATTGCTTAAAAAAAAAAACAAAAAAAAACCCACACCAACAAATCCTGTTTCCACGTGCAACATACAGAAGTAATTTATCCAGGATTTTTTCTTCACAGGGAGGGGTGAAATAAATGCTTTCTTCAAAATCGTTTAGTGAGAGCTTTGCCACTGCATGAATTTGTCACTGACCTGAAGGCTGGGGTAACCCATAGTGCTCTCTTCCCAATTGCCAGGTGATTTATACTAACAAACATTATCAGCACCTTTCCTTAAACTCCTCCTGTGCAATGAATAGCACAAGGCCACACAGTATGCAGATACTTCCCAGTCATTCCCCAGCCCTTGCACGGCCTGGCCCAGCACTTTTCCTGCAGAAAGGCCTTCTCCTACCCCCGGGGAGGTCGGGCACTTTGCCCTCTGATTCCACCACATCTCCTACCCCTGAAAGTCCTATTTGTCATGCTCCCATTTCTACTAAGCCTTACAAAACATTTTAAAACCTATAACAAAGGGTTAAAATGGATACTGCTGAGCTGTTAGCAGGTCTGTGCTTTGTGTGAATTTCATTCACATTTTTCTGTTGGTGAAGGTTAACCACTTCACCATGGACTGCCCAGCGAGCCTCCTGCTCATCCAGCCGAGCCTGGGATGGACGCCCAGCACGTGTCCCCTGAGCAGCCCTGGCTGCCTTGCACATTTGTCTTCAACCCAGTAACAGCAGAGTGGCAGGACCTAGAGGGTACAGAAGACTGCGAGAGTACCATCATTCTGCCAAGCAGTCCCAATTACTCCGCCACAGTCTAGTCAAAGAGGCTCTTTTAAAAAATAAAAATGCTATGTAAAAACACACCTTCTTTTAGGAAAACAAAAGGGACAAAATTCTTCTTCAATGTAGTATATACAAAACCTGCGATACCCTAAATAAACTGTAATTAACAGCACTATGTTCTTCGCTTCTGTGCAAGTTAAGCAAAAATGCTAATCAAATTCAAGCTCTTTAGATAATCACTTTCTCTATTCTTCCTGTCAGGACATTACTCCAATGGACTTTCAATGGAAGTCTTCTCCTCTTCTTACTCAGAAGTTTAGATCACACAGTGACAATCTCTTAGCTTCCCACAGGAACACGGGAAGGAATGCTGAGCAGCCTCAGCTGCTGTGAACACCACCGCATTATTCAAAATGTTGTGCCTGGGACCTGTCACAGGAGCACGCTCCACGTAAAGACATCACATGGATTGCTTAGTTTGACCTTGTCACGCTTGGAACATCCAGCTCCATAAATTAATACAGGACACAGATATTATTGAATTTTGAAGGGAAGCGTTAGAGAGGCAGCCATCAAAACGAAATTCACGTTTAACACTCAAAACGCAAAGTTTTAGCATTGTGACATTAATACTTTGGCCTCTCCAACACAACTCTATGCTTTCCTGACATTACTTTACTCCTAAAACCCAAGTTACCTTAATTGCCAACATTTCATACGTTGTCATATTTATGCAAAGAGATGCTGCCTAACAATTATTTTGAAAGTTTTCCCTCTAGAAACCTAAAGTAATTATTACTTTCAATCAGATTAGCTGAACTTGAAAGCAATTGTAAAGCCTTCACGAGAACTCCTCAGTGGTCTTTCTTCTCAAATTACGAGGATATATCATTCACACATCCTTTTAATTTAGTTTATTTATGATACTAATACGCATGCACGTAAAAATAGTAAAATATTTCATACACACACATTTCTTTATTATCTTAACTGTTACCAGACGTCTCCTCAAAGCTAGCACTTCTTTTCTAAAAAAGAAATGTAAGTGGCAAAACCCACAATTCTACTAAAACAGATTTCCTGAGTTAAGGTTTCCCTGGTCCAGCACTGGCATCAGGGCTGTTCCAGCGAAGACCTGAAAGTGAAAGTGAGACCAAGCATGTCGGAAATCTGAGACACTGTCCAAAATCACCATCAATACATCCCTTTCTAAAAAGGCTTTCACAAATTCTAAGTTTCCACAGGAATATATTGTTTTCCTTCCTAGCTCTTAAAGACAGCTGACTAGAAGTCTCTTTTGAGGCAAATGCTATTTCCACTCCAAAATTAGCAAGGGTGCTTTCCTTGCTCTTTTCTTAAAGGCAAAAGTAAATGAACTCCCTTGGCTGAACTCCATCAGGCTGGAAAGTTTTTTTTAAAAAAAAAAAGTCACTACTGTGACCTGGATTTGTAACGCTAAATCTCCGTATCCCAACTGCAAAATTAATTTTTCTGATATCTTTACCATTTCTTATCCCAGAGCTTTTATTTAAAAGGACAATTCTGTTACGTAAGAGTAACAGTTCAATCTAGCCTGTATACGACACATTAGAAAAAAGATGATGCTTATCTGTCCCTGCACATTCACAGAATATAGCTGACAGTACCAATGAATGTTCATCGGTTAGCCCTGAATATTTCAGGGAACGTTATAGTATCATGATGTCATAGACTGAGATCATACATATTGTTCCAGAGTTTACTAAATCTCCCCGTTCTGTCCAGAAATCACGTTTACAGTCACACAGTTCTTGCCTTTCGATAAAGTTTCTTCCCTTTGTAAGGGAGAGCCTGACCTCCTCTGTGCTGGGTGGAGGCAGTTCCCTAGTACCAAGCAGCTGCTTTACATACACTAATTTGCTGCTTCGGGTCTACCATGTACTAACATTTTACTTTATTCTCAATTTCAGCTGTTGAAAATGAGCGATGCTGGACAGCTGAGTCAAGCTTACAGCGGCTGTTGTAAGGGGACACCAGAAGACCCAGAGGTCTGAGGAGACAGGAGCAGGCGGCAGAGCCAACGCTCCTGGTACCAACCAGCTCAGCTCTTCCCGATGCAGTACCCAGGCCAGCACACTCTGGAGAGTTTCTCAGAATCACCTTCTCATAGTGAAATTTTAAGTATGGAACTGCAATGACCCTGGGAATACAGACTCTAGGCTCTTTCCCTTTGGAATACGAGAAGTTCATAATCTTTCCCATCAGTCAAATTTTAATATTCACCATTACTGTGATGAACATTAGAACGTACTGCGAGCACATACATAAAAGTAAAAACAGAAACAAAATACACCCCTCTCCCCCCCAAAAAAATTAAAAAGCCAAATCTATCCACTGGAGCATCCATTTAAAAGTACTAAAGAAGCCACAAGTTAAAAAATAAAATTAAAAAAAAGTATCAACACACTATCATAAACTGATGGACTTTCTCCTCTTTAACCAACTACTGAAATGCATTTAGTGAACAGTGTGAAGTGGGAGAGATGAGAGACCACCACCCAGGTGTGCCCACGTACAGACACACGCATGCACACAACCCAGAAGCACAGAGAGAAACAGGATTAGAGATTTATTTCTGAAAAAAATCAAATACAGAAGTGAATTCACAAGAAAAAACAAAATCTGGTTCACCATATCATCTTAACATTTTTTATAAAAAAGTAAAGCATGTGTTAATTTAAACCATGAGAAATCCTAACAAGCAATTAACTTCTCCCATCACTCTCTCTATTTGATAAAGAGAGAGAGACACAAACAGAAGCAGGTAAAGTGCACAGACTGAAATTCTCACATAAAATCCTGCAAAAAACATTAAGATTTAGGGTGCGCCCAGTCTATTTCTGCCTTTCTTTTTAAATACAACAATGTTTCCATTGCCTTTTTATAAATGGAATTGTGTGCAATCTTTTAGGAGTTTCACTTAAAGAAAAATACAGATTAGCTAATCAGTGATGTGTCCAATTGTTGCAGGAAAGTTTAGCTTTATCTTCTAAACAAAGATTAACAAGTCTAATGAGAACTTATCATGGGCTAGGACGCGAAAGGGACCAGCAGACAAGGGAAGGGATTTATGTGAGAACCTGAGTAGAACACTTGACTCATGGGGGGAGTTTTGTTGGTTTGGTTTTACAAATGGTGATAGAACTTTTCTAAAAAAAAACAAACCAACCAACCAAACAAAAAAAAAACAAAAAACCAAAACCAAAACAAAAAAACAGATACCAACCCATTTCCTGCTTTTGAGTTGCCTTTGCTGTCCGTGCTGAGCTGAGAAAGGACATAGTGAGGAGCTTTGGCACTGTCGGCATCAAATATATCCATGTTGGACTCTTCACAATCTCGACGTTTGATCCCTGGCCTCTGCTTTGGGTTTCGTTTGCGTGATTTACGTGGCACCTCAGTGTTATCATTGTAGGAACTGGTACTCATGTTACTGAAGTTGGAGGGTGAATCCTCCATCCACATACTGCAGCTCTGTTCTGACTCCAATCCACACCCCTCATCCTGGCAGGACATCCGACTGTTGTCCAGCAAGTCCTCAGGTGGTGGCGAGATGTACAGGACTGTATGTCTCTTCGGCGTTGACTGCTGCTGCTGGACTGTGTTACTGGTTAACTGCTTTTCACTTACCCCTCTGTTACTTACCCCCACGGCTGAGGAGCAGCTCTCCACTTGCATAGCCTTGCTGTCGGTGACTGAGGTAGAGTAAATGGTAGGACTGGAAGAGGTGGTAAAGGAGCTGCAAGCACCGCCCATGGAGGAAGAGGAAGGAGCTGAAGAAGCATCTGCGGTGTATAATTCAGAAGTAAATACAAGATACATGGTTCTGTGTGTGCTGGCTATAGCAGTCCCATTGAAATAAAGTGATTTATGAACAGATTTCTTTCCCCCAACAAATATTTGGAATTTGGTAAGTTTTAGAATGTAAATGCTTAAAGCAATACAGCCTAACCAATATAGTACTTTGGAAATGTCCAAATAAGACTTAGTATGATCCGCTGTGATCAACTTTTTTAAAACTTAATGTTAATTCATAAAAATGGCTGCAAGTAAACAGAGCTTTCATTGCCTCAGCTGGACTAATTATTTGTGTAGAAGCCATTTCATCTAAAATAATGGAAGCCCCAATGCAAAATGCTTATGATCCACATTCAATGCCAATTAAACCGTTTATTGTTGGAAATTTTTATTTTTGAAAAAGACGGGACTGTGCTTAGCCACAAAATATTAAAATAAGTTTCTAACCTATGAAGCAGAGAACTACAGGTCATTTTTAATGCAGACACTCCCTGCTTCAGAGGCAAATCCTGGAATAAAAATATGAGAAAATAAATGAGAAAGAGCTGCTGATTATTCCACCATAAATAAGAAATAAAATATAAAATCAACTGAGTTGGTAGGCAAAACGGAACTGGTATCAGTCACTATGACATAGCTATTTATTCTGAAGGTTCAAAACAGGGATGAAATACCTGTATTGGTGACATGCTAATACAAGAAGACATGAAATTTCTGTAATTTGACTCTTTCAGTCACTGAGACTGATTTCTCTCAGACTTTATTAGCTGAGTCCCTTATGCATACAGACTGCTTGGGATAGACCTCTGAAGAATTCATATTAAGCAGGATATTTTAAACAATGTGATTGTGACTTCTCTGGAGATGTCACAGATCAATCTGTTATAGAAACATGAAAGGACAGCTACATGATTAAAAGAAAACCCTGAAGATTTCTGGAAAACAACATAATCATTTCCACTGAAGAATTTTAATGGACAAATCAGCTGAAAACGTAGGCTAAAACATTTGAGAGGAAGCAGTATGGACAAACATAGGCCTTCATTTATTTATTTAAATCAGCTGTAGCTCACTGAGGAATAAACTAACTGAACTATACATTCAGATTTAAACTGCCGGGGGTGGGGTGGGTGCTATCTTCTGTATTTCTGCACTGCTGACCACACCTTACACAACAAACCAGAGCCACAGACATAAACTAATTTTGGAAATAAATTGTACATAATACACCTATGTAATTATACAATGTGTTTGTTCAGCTAGTTACTGGTTTCGTATAGGTAATACCCATTATTAAGAGGAACATGATGTTTTCCTTTTTGTTGTTCGGGATTTTCTTAAAATCCAGAATATTCTACTAATCTCTCAAGTCTAAAACGTTTAGATGTAGTTGAACTATTTTGTCCAGTTTAAACTATTTAAAAGTAACAGAATAAATTATGTTCAGCCATTATATGTATATTTAACTAACAGCAAAACTTCGCAAACCTTCCTATAGATCAGCCTCCTTGTGATTACCAGGGGATATCAATGACTGATGATAAAGAATTTTTAAATTGTTATTTCTTACAGCTTTTCTGTGCTAAATGACTTTATAAGTAAACCTACACTACTTCAGATTGTAAAATTTAGTGGTCATTACAGTTTATCAATAAACTATTCTGCTTTTATCTTCACAGGACGTCTCTTCCCCAAACCTCCCAGTGAAACAGGAGCAGATGAATGATACCAGTTCCATTTTTCCAGTTTGTTCTTTGGCAAATATAGTGGCTGAAATTGGAGAATTCAGTCACTTTGAACTGCATTCCAATTTAAAGGCAAATTAATCCTTTCTATATCATGCATTAATGCAATGCTTTTTTCAAAAACATTTATAGGATTGGCAAGAACTATTAAATCTAAATATTAATTTCAGTGACAATATTTAAGAGCTGATTTGCAGCCACTTTGAGTTGAGAAAGATTGTTGCTATTTGGGATGTTTACTTTGTTTTGTTAAAATAGAATCAGTTTCCATTCATCATTTATACACTCAAACAGAACAAAATAGAAATATGCAGCATGCATACAGCATATATGCTGCATGCAAGTGTTTGCAAACAGAATACATGGAGCACACAGCAGTAATGCTGCAGAACTGGATTACTGAACAGCAGTATTTCCCCCATTTAAAATCAATTCTTCTTTTAACAGATGAAACCGAGTATCATGCACAGTACAACATAGTGTATGCACGTGTCGTGTTTGCCTGTCCATGACAAAGACTTTGACAAATAAATAATTACGTACATTGAACCAGGTAGCAGGACTCTAGAATTGGAAGACTTTTCCTCCAATAGTTTAATATCAAAGACTTATCTTTTTGCAGCAAATACTGTGAATGTTTTAGAAAGGTCTTTTAAAAGACCTGAAAGAAAAACTTAAAGTGACAATCCATACACAGGTCTGCATTGGAACAGGTACGCTAAACACTGGTCATACCCTGCATATCAAGTGGTTCAATGCGTACCCTGTCCAGAAATGCAACAATCGTACTTTCCCCTCACTTTCCTAGGTAAAAAAATAAATACATCACTAAAGAAAATACTTTTCAGCATAAAGCTAAATGAGCTGGTAATGATGTCATCATTTTTGGGCGCAGCATTGTGCAATATTTAAGTTGCTATCATTATTGCTATCCAAAACAATTTCTCCTCCAGGTTTTTTTCCTAGAAGTTAAAAAGCATGTATGTGTATGAATATGTGTATGTTTTTCCTTTATACATTTAAAAATGAAAGAAATACTGTCCATTATAAATTGGTTACACCACTCTCCTCCATTTATCAGAGACACCTCTCTCTTTAGCCTTATATATACTCAAACAAATGCCATTACCATCCATAAACATGCAAGTGTTTTAAAGCATGTACAGGCCAGTGTCTTCTCTATCATAATAACTAAAAATATATAAGAAAGTATGAAAAATATTACAGCCAATGAAATAAACTGGCTATGTTAGAATAATCAAATAGACAAATTTAAAATCTATTTTGAGGAATAAAATGTTACTAAAGCAATTACTAATTTAAGTTATGAAAATACTAAGAAACACAGTAAAATTTATGTTTTCTCACAGAGTCTGCAGGCCGTGAGCCAACTCATCTGCCTTCCAAGTAATAAATAAATGGGGTCAACCAAATAAGAATTCACAAAGTTATTATAATGAATAAACCACTATATGTTTTACATGGCTCCCATTTTATCAATTTATTCTAAAGCCAGGGACAACACGTGTATCTGATACCCAAAGGAGATCTCTTGGTTGAATATGCTCCATTTTGGGAAAAAAAAAAAAAAGTTTATTCTAAAGTTTTCAGTAATTCAAACTTGACTGGTATTGCTTTAAAAGGTGACAGCATTTTGCATTTCCTGTTTTTGAGGAATTAAATTTTCCCAACATGCAGATAATAAACAAAATATAACCAGTGGACTCTCAGTGTGAGTGGTGTATCTGGTCACTGGTCTGTCAAGTTAAGAGTGGAAACATACACACGCCTTTCCCAGTTAAGCATTTCTTTTATTTGAGGTTACTTTCTTCAGACACATATTAATGGGAATTGTTACAGGTGTCTCTTTCATTTTCAACTTAACAGTGCTTGCAATGACAAATATATGGTTTAAATGAGTATGTACATTTTGAAATATAAGACTGAATATATTTTAATACAGCCTCAAAATAAAAATTGCTTTCAGAGTAACAACACTGAATAGAAGCCAAGTGCATGTTATGGCATGTATGCAGCCACGGTATTATAAATGAAACATGCACCAGCATTACAAGGGGTTTTTTTCCTTTTTCTTAGTAAAAAAAAAAAGTGAGAGACAAAAGGAAACTAGTCCCACATTAGAGCAACTTTGATCACTGTTGAAACTAAACCTCCTGAATCAATTCATTGCCATCACTGTAACATGTAAGGTAGCTGAAATAAGTAATTCAGAATTTGTTGCCTGTCCTACAAGGGTTTGGTGTTTTTCCCTCTAAGAGAGGCAGAATGATATCAAACAGTTCACTGTAAAGAAGCCCTGGTTCCGTTTTGGACATCACAATTTACACATCAATAACAAGCAATTCTGTAATGTGTAAATGGAAGATAGAAAATAACCAAGAACTAACAAACGAAGTGGTTAGTGCTGGAGTTCAGAATGCAAATAAAGATAACCAATTACTCCGCACTACTCCTAGGAAGACTAAATTTCAAAGAAATTCCAGTTGTTCATGATAGCACTCATTTGTACATTTGCCTCCCAGAAAATCTAAAAGGTGCCTACTGCTCCCAAACATTTACCTCACTTTCAGGCAGTGAACAGAATTACATTCACGACCAAGAGACTGAATAATTGAGATTCTTCCTGAAAACAAAAAGCAGCTAAAAAGCAGGCAGTGGAAGAAGGGATGCAACACGCATGTGGCACAAATGCATGCTGCTAAAAATCACAGGCTAATATAATATCAGAAGATTAAGGGAACACATAGCAAAGAGCATCCCCATGAGCAAATCAGTTCAGTCTTTCTTTTCAACAACATCAAACATTGTACAAAGAAAATTTATTACCTCCTGAGTTAGCAACTAAGGCAATGACATATATTTCTATATCCTATTATCCTGTGAAGTCAAACAAGGCATTCAGCCTCTAAAAAAGGGTCTGAAAGGCAGGAGAGAGAGAAAAAAAAAAAAATCACTACTTGGCATTGAGGGAGTCTTGTCATTCTTTCCAAAGAGATCCTTAAATACAACAAGGATTACCCCTATGCTATGTTCAGAAAACAATTAAGTGTCAAAATGAAAACTCACCACACAAGATGAGGTTTAGGTGGTGTTAATAAGCTTAATATAGGAAATATAACCATTTATTAAATTTGTTAATTTAGCTAATATGTCATGTTCTTGATAAGACTTTTGTATGTTAATTGGTTTATTTGAACCACTGGACACAGAAGAACGATTTCAGAACAAAATCAGAAGGATACTATGTGCAAAATTTCCACCACCAACCCTTGTGTTACCAAAGGTTTTAAAGGTAAAAACCAGAACTTACAAAGTGGCTGCAAACCTGCTTTCAACACCTCACATGCCAAACTTGGTTTTCTACTTTTCTTCTTCTTGTATTACTGATGTAATGTCAAAAACTTTTCAAAAAAGTTTAGTTTCAAATCAGTATCAATCCACTATTTAGAAATAAAACAAAAAAAATAAAAAAGAAAGAAAGAAAAGAGACTTATGAAGAAGTCTGAAAACAAGACCGACCTATACCCTGGGTGAGATTGGATGGGTTAAGTGTCTCTGGCACTATTTGTCTTCACTATTGACAGACACTGTCACACAACCCACCACTCGATGCCTGTCTCTGAATGGCGAAGCTAGAATGCAAGTTAAGTGTATTAATAGAGAAAAAAAACTAGCATCCCAGCAAATATAATAAAGCAATCCAATTCACCAGTAATTAAAAACACTCAGATTCAAGATAGGTAGGTTAATTTAATTTACATTAAGCCCAACAGTGTAAAATCCCCTTACATTCACATGCTGAACACCAAGCAGTGCATTATACTTTGGCTAAATACATCAATCAATCTGTTTTTGTTATAAATGACATCTGTTATTAAATTAACACTCAAGTTTAGGTATCTAAGTAGAACTTTTGTTAGTGGCTCGCACAATCCAATTCCTTGTATCTTAGATCCTTCCCCACTCGGAGCACTAACCAACTGCGTACAAGCAAGTCAGAACTCTAGGACCCTCAGCTGCTCTCTTCAAGCTCTACTTGTCATCTCCTCATCTCCCTTCATAGCCGCTACCCTAAAAGAGTGACTGTACAGTGATGTCAGGATTGATGGATCTGACAAAAAACACTTCAATTTAAGAAACAGACTCTTTGGTTCTTTAGATACACAGGGGGTTTTTTTGCTGAGAAATTAAGAACTCCTCTTGGCCTTCATGAAGTCTTCAGTGCTGCTACTGCAAAGAGGTGCCCAAATATAATAGTACAATAAGATTGTTCTCTTTTTGCCCTTCACAAGCTTGGTTTTTCATTATTCAATAAGGAATTCTCTTGTCAGAAAGTAATTCTCAATCCTTTTTGATGTAAGAATAGGAGCCACTTAATGCAAGAATTTACTATAAAAAAATCAGAATGATAAAACAGCTTGCATTTGACTGAGTAGTTCTGGAAAACTGGGTTTACCGAACATAAGAGATTCAGGAAGGCTGAAAATAAACTTAATTTAGAAAAAAAAAAAAAAAAAAAGACACAATCCAGAGTACATCTACATAATCCTGTATGGGTAATTACAAGGAAGCTCTGCTCCACGCAGAGGAGCAGGTATGCACTCAATGCACACACAATCCCATACAACTACAATGTTTTAACTGCATGTGCAGAGAACACGTCTAAAAAGTTCCCGTAAAATGGGAACAGGAAGATAAATCTTTTTATTTCGCATTTCCCAGCGATGACTTCTCACTAGCAGACAGTGCAGAACAATGAAGGAACCTCTCCATTGCACCTGACCATACCTAGTCACAGCACAGCTCTCCCAGACCAACACAATTAGCTCCACCATAGCTCTTTGGGGCACACACTATTGCCAGGAGTATGACTTAAACTTGTTCACATCTATGTTCGTGCTAACAAGCCAGAGCACTGTACTAATATACAGCA
This sequence comes from Burhinus oedicnemus, assembly GCA_008921705.1. NCBI lineage: Eukaryota > Metazoa > Chordata > Aves > Charadriiformes > Burhinidae > Burhinus > Burhinus oedicnemus. Next base: position 2,477,494 of record VFFE01007172.1, on the reverse strand, counting down.
CCAGGAATATGTATTTGTAAAGAGTATTAGGATCTGGTTTAAATTAATTCTGCAAGAAAGAAGTATTTGACACATGACTGAAGCAAGCACACTGCAGACAGAAATCCCTGGAAGACATCCTCCTAGGAAATTACAGGAAGGCATTTCCAACTGGGAGGGCGGTGGGAAGGGGAAGGGAAAAGCCTACAAAGAAATGGAAGTTTTTACAGACATCGACTACAAAGAAGAATTTTTTTTTCCTGATAATTTGTTTACAGCTTGCACTCATAAGCCCAGGATAACAGAATTAGTAGCAGCACAGATATCCCCTTTGAAATTTCTGGTAATTATTTCTGTATCAACAGGAAAAACTGACTAATGACACGAGGAAGGATGATAAATTGACAAAATATTTTCATTAAAAATAAAAATCAAGAAGCCTGACTATCTACACAGGAAAAAAACCCAAAACAAAACATTCCCCCTCATCTCCATTTTGAAGCTTTATTAGAATGTTCAGCTTGAGAATGATGAAAAAGCCTTATCTTGGCAGCGGACAACATGACCCATACCCCCCCACAAATGATTCAAGTATTTTTATCCATTTCTTTACAATAGCAATTGAGAAGCAAAGCCTTGTTTTCATAATTAAAGGGGCCAAACCTGCTTACAGCAAGTATTTCAATAACAACTCCGATCAAAAAAAGCCAATTACTCCCGTTTGGACAACTAGTTTGTCTCTTTAATTGAAAAGGAGCACAAAATTGGCATGAGCACAAAAAGGCAAAACTTCTATCATTTACCAAATATTTTCCCAGGATACAAACATAGATGTTTGGGAGCCAGAAAAATTCAACACATCACATCACAATTGTATCCAAATACGAAGAATGCAAAGAGAGTTCAGTAAATACATATCAGTGGCATAAAATCTGTTCCCCTTTTGTTACAGCAAGAACACGACTCTGTGGAGAATTCAATTTGAGATAAGAACTAGAAACTGTCAGAATGGAAACGATGCAGGAAATACTATCCTGGGGAGCATTACAAAATACATGGAAAGATATATATTTGCCTCTGTGGAAAATGGAGAGCAGCTTACGAGATCAGCAACAAGCTGAAGAAGCTCATCCCAAGATCTGCTACAGAAAGAACAAATGGATGATAAGCAGAGAAGCAAGTTTCTCTAACATTTCTTCACTGGGGTTCAGGGGGTTTGAGCATTCGTGTTGCTGCAGATGAAAGATGAAAATGCAACGCTTGTTTAAAGTACATGGTCGAAAATACTGCTGAACCATCCCCAAAAGACAAGAACACGGTGTAGACCTACCAACTAGAAAGACACCTTTGAGAAAGGACTTAAATTAGCAGTGTGAATTTTAAGCATTTGAAGCATTTGTTCAATGTGTCTTATCAACACAAAAAAATTGTTCAACCTTTAAGAACCAACTGAAAAGAATCAAGCATCCCTCCTTGCAACTGGAGCTTAAAAATACTGTGTAGAAGGCATTATTAAAGCTTCAGGCACATTTATTTCATACAAGAAATCTCCAGGCATAGCTTACAATGACATTTCTCAGCATGACACCGTCATGCATTTCAAGAGTCTAGAAGATGATTCATATTTAATGTGTTTATGGTACCGCACCAGGCAAAATCCTCCTTTTCCTGCCCCCTGAACAAAGACACTTGTAATTCAAATAGCAAGCAGAGAGGACAGTTTCTAGCGGTAAAAGCAGATCCTTTTCCTCCCTTCTGCTTTCCAGAAGAATAACAGAATTAGAAGCTTGAGATAGCAGCTTAGGTTGTGAACATCACAGCTCAAAATCCTAGAGTTCTATTAAATTATACTTGCCTGTTTGATATTCAGAGAGTGGGCAATACCTCTTTTGTCTGGATTAATGAATATGAGATACACATTTATTAACAAATTAATGAAAATCCAATCAGCAACATTCCATATTAATACTCTTAAAACTGTTCTGTAAATCACAAAACAAATTTCCAAATGGTAGAACTAGAAGTCTGCTCCTGCAAGGTCATCACTGCTAAAAACAGCCCATCCTGCTCCTCCAAAAAAAACAGAGAAGTTAACTGCAGCAACATGTATTTCTATATGGAACAAAACCCCACAGCAAAGTGACGAACAGAAAAGCCTCAAGTAAGTTGAATTTCAGCCAGATTCTACCTTAGTTTGTGTTCTGGACAGCAGAGAACAAACTGTGTTAACTATTACAGGAGTAGTAAAAAGCTCTCACCACTTTGGATCATTCCCTGTAATGTAATCCTCTCATTATCAAGAGTAATCATATCTGCAACTGACTTCTACATATAGTATTGCTTGTGTCATTTCAAATTAGCCCTTCCTTTTAAAAATAAGTAAATGACATTACCTACAATGCTATGGAGACTGAACTATCATTCCCCTATGATTTCCCAAAAAGTGAGGTTTTACAGAAAGTAAGAGCTGACATAAAAATTTATTTAAAAAAAAAAAAGAGAGAGAGGCTTACGCAAAACAAAGATTTCAGATACAGAAACACTAGGTTGCCAAAGTCATCTTTCCTCTTCACCCTGTCATCTGTACAGCGTCTATAGTCTGCTACTAAGGACTTGATTTATGCAAATGAATGGTCAATCTTGGTCTTTTAAAATGTATGTGTAAAACATATCTTTCTGTTTTCCTGTATAAGCATATAGACATGCACAAAGCCCAGGCTGATTTTCCTCTTATTTTCCTGTTAAGAAACCAGAGCCCAGCGCAGCCAGACTTCTCATTACTACAAGAGGCTGGATGACAGGGTTGAAAATGTGGTGCAACATTGCAAAGGCACTATAATAATCCTAAAACAATTAGAGAAAGCAGTAAAACATGATATACCCTTCTATCTGGAAACATGGTGCAGCTACGCAAGAATGCTGCCAAAACACTATTCTCTTGAGAAAGTGGAGAGATTTGGGTCCAGAAGAAACACACAGTTAACCTCAATGACAAGCAAAAGCACTCCGGGGATTCTGGAAGTCAACCGAGAACACCGGAGAACGCTCCTGCTCCAAGGCAGCTGTGTGCTGTGGGTACCAACATCAGTTCAGGAGTGCTGAGTTCAAGATGGCTTGGAGGCATAATCCTGATCAGCCACCACACAGCAGGAAAGGGGGGGGGGACAGACACGAGGACACTATAAAACGAGCCACTGAAATCCACTGCAAAGAGTAAATTCACCTCTCCTTGTAGCCCCACCTACAACTTTTGTAGGCATTGATGTTCCTTTCTCTGTTCTAAGATGCATGTATTTTCTTTAAAAGATGTGGTAGAAGACAGGAGAAAAAACAAACAAAAACCCCACTAAGATGTTACACTAAAACTATCTGATATCATTCATTGGCCAAAATGCTAAGGTTGAGTCTTTCCTGACGCCTATGGGAGTCAGGCACCCACCATTCCCCTGCAACAGCACCAGCGACGTTGCTTTGGGCTGGGGCTCACCTCTCCTTACGTGTGTACACAGCACAACTCACTGTTGAACTGTCCTGGTGATCACAATTATATGTTTATAAAAGACCAAGGTTCAATTGTTCTTGCCCCCACTGTAGTGGAAAGTGACATAAACGACAAAACCAAAACTAGTCTTCGCTCTGTTTGGTGTTTTTTTGGTTGGATGGTGAGGTGGGTTTTTTTAAGAAAATTTTTACCAACTTCAAGAACTGTAGTTGCTTGTGCTGATGCTGATTTGAAAAGCACCCAGAAACTTAACTGTCTCGTCACAACACTGATGGAAGGTCTCCAAAGCCACAGTTCAGTAAACAATTTAAACCAGCATAAACTGACAGCCATTGAGAGAAGCTAGCTCCACCTCTTCTGACTGCTCTTTCTTCCCCACATTACTCCTTTCCTTGTGCCACCAAAAGCATTTGTGCAGACTCACAGTGAACCCATCTGGGACAACTCTAACCTGGAGCAGGTCCTTGATCCAACGCACTCTGCAGCACGCACATGAAAAGCTCTTCTTTCAGCAGCAGTATCAGCTTAAAGTATTTGTGAGACTACGCTATCTCTGACACTGAAAAGTGTTCTTATTTGAATGAGTAGGTCTCCTGTCGGTGTTAACAAAAAAATCTGAATGCCTTTTTTTTTTTTCATTCAAGAAAATTGTGCTGCAGTTTAACCCAAACACAGCTAAATATTCTTGGGTTTTTTTAAAAGGAACTGGACTGGCTGTTAGCAGACACTAAATACCTGGAGGTAACAGACATTTAGTTCCATTCAAGTTTAAGTCTTTTCTGTTAGATACAGAATTAATTAGCAGTTCATGTCTATCTGTGGATTTAGAGTGTAACAGGGTTTGTGGGATTTCTTTGTTTACTTGTTTTTAAGGTACGTGTTTCTGTAGGATTTGGTTGCACTATGTCTTTGAACCAAACCAATCATTAAGTATCTTGATTTTAGAAACACATGCCCAAATTATATTTTTAATAAATGATATAAAAATATCAAATCCTTTCAATACAATATAAAAACATCAAATTCTTTCAATGACTTAAGTTCCACTGTGCACAGTTAAATCCACAGGTTGTCTCAGAAGAGGTCTGGCAAAACATGAATGGTGAGCAGTGCTGTAAAGTTTCTCTGACAAGTCTACAATCACTTCAGTTTCTGATCAGGATTCCTGTACCATGCAAATCTGGGAAACATTCTCACACAAACATTTAATGCATATGAACTCATAGAGAGAAAAAGAATAATGCAGCTATCTCAATCCTCACCTTAAATATATACATTTTTCCCAAGCAACAATTTAAGGCCAATCAGAAAAGTGGATCATGACCTTGTAAGAAATATGGGGTTCAAATTATGCAAAATACCCCTTATCCAACGAAGAAAGATTCATCAATCATGAGCATGATCATTTTCCCTTTTTTCCTCACTGCACAGATGTTTACTAATATATGCAAGTTACTGACAAGAGTTCCAGGTGCAAACGAGCACTAACACTAACCTCACAGATCAGAGCATTGCCCTTAAATCCTCACTTTCTTACATGTAATGAAGATCAATGACAGTATCTTTAGACTAAAGTCTAAAACATGACTGGGAGTACGATGAAGATAAAAAGGTCATGTGTCATTTTTATACGCTGTCAATTAGAAAAATAACTAATTTAAACTTAACAGTTTATAAAAGTGCCATCCTGACATATTCTTATGTATCTGAGAATTTTGTAATATAGAGCTGTGTGTGGAGTTTAAACACTAAGCTTCCTCAAGCCTCTTAAAGGAAAACATGACCTTACTTGGTGTTTACAGTTTGGTAAAAGCTTCATGGCCCAAAATGTAATCTCCCATTCCACTTTTTATCCTGGCTAGACTTCTCTGTTCTACAGTCAGTCAGCATTGTGCCTTAGTTCCAAATCAGTATTTATTACCTCTGAAGGCAGAGTGCATTCTAGGAGTTAACAGGCCTGTGCTGCATAATAACGGAATAGCAAAACAGGTAACTTATTTCTTATGAAGATATATATATATATGAAATACAGCAATCATTAATACAGAATACCAGACAATTCACATCACCCAGTTTAACTTGTATTACCTAAATTCTCCTAGAATGAACTCTGTTACTTCTCCACAAGCTCTTTTTCACAATCAAAACTTTGCCAGCACTGTTCATGTTGGCCAGAATGTTACAAACGTTAACAAAGCAACTGAATAAATGAGAATGCTTACCAGCAGCAACTACAGCTGGAGGCGGCGAACCTGCCTCACCACCACTTGTTTGGCTCATGGATGCTACAGATGTTTCTCTGGAAGGTGGTAGCTGCAGCTCCTTTGGGAGAAGGTCATAGACAGATTCTGTTGAACAAAAAGGATTTAAGCAAAAATTTATTCATGTTCTGCAAGAGAAAAGAAATAAAGTTTCTGCCTAAAAGATACGAACTATAATCCAACCTTTTCAGAACCTTTTGAAAAAGTTACAGTAAGCGCCTGGAGATCTTAACATCATGGAATAAAGTTATTTCAGAAAACAAACCGCAAAAACATTAAGATACACATTCTAAAGACCAAAACAAAAGGACACGAACTTGTTCAAACAAAGAAATAATTAATGAACTTCCACAGACACCGTACTCATTTAGAATGAAGGGGCTGGCAGCGTGTACAATGAATCATGTGAGACTCAAAGACAAACCTGTTCTCAGAATTCAAACTGTGCAACTGACTTCCAAAGAGCCTAATTTAGTACCATCATTCGCAGAACAGCCTATAAAGTCTTCCCATGTAGTAAGTGCCAATTCTTGTTATGCAAGATCCTTTACTTCCATTTATCTGCAACATTTCTTTTTCATGGAATCATAGAATGGTTTAGGTTGGAAGGGGCCTTAGAGATCATCTAGTCCAACCCCCCACCATGGGCAGGGACACCTCCCACTAGTCCAGGTTGCTCAAAGCCCTGGTCTGAATGGGGTTTTTGCATCAAACCCTCCTGTAAACTCAAGCAGACACTCCAGGGAAAGCAGTCTCCACTAACAAAACAACTACTGCCAGTCCATTTTACACAGACAGCTCTTTGATATAACCGGGATAGATCCTGTGCAGTAGCACAACCTCAAATAAATTTTTTGTGATTTCTCCGTTATGAACCAGCCGTGGCGACCACACAGCTCACCTGACAGGGCTTCAGCAGCCAAGATACAAGAAGTGAAGTCAACAGCCCCACACTCACCCTGTTCCTCCACACTTGCTGACGGTTCGAGGCAGGTCCCTGCCTACAGTCTACTACGCTACAGGCTACCGGGGAGTTCAATTCGCAAGAGCTCTCACCGCACCCAGCCACTGAGAACATACCACTGAGTTATCTGGAGACAACTACTACTCCTCCACTCAGGCACCAGCACACAGCTGCAAACACACCTCTTCCAGGGGATACATGGACAATGCATGATTTCAAACACCCGATTTGGAGATGTAAATCACCTAGATAAACAGCTATAAACTGAATCAACCATTCAACACCACAGAACGTTATGAAATTCCTTTATATGTATTATTTAGGTGCCCAAGACAGATATGGAAAACTCAATGTGCATTTTTAAAGTTTTTTTTCCACCCCATAAAGCAACAATTATACGCAATTGATCCTAAAGTAAAATATATGCATGCAGCAACTCTGCAAAAACTAGAAAACCCACAGACTTAACTAAAAAGCTTTATCCGCATGAGGCCCTGTAATAAATGAAACCTACTCAAGACAAGTGCAGAGCGATACATACTCCCAGCAACACATAATTGTATTAAAAATATAACATGTACAAAAGGCTGGTTATGCCACAAACCAGAACAGTTACCATACTGGGTAAAAGTGCAAATACTCTCACCACAAAATGGCATTTTAAGTTTTCTTGGGCTCTTTTATGCTGTTTACAGGACACTACTTGCCTGTTATGCATAAAATCACAAGCAACTACCAACAACGGCTGTGAACCAGCAGCAAGGTATAACCTGAGGTAGCTCCACAGCCCATCAAACTGCTTCCTATCTGCTGCAAGATTGCTTTTTTTTATTTACTTTTTTTTAGCTACACCCACTTTTCAGAGAAATAACTCTTCAGTAACGTGACAAATAAACGGAACTTTTTTTTTTTTAAATTTAAACCAATAATCAAAATATTGGCAACAAGAAATTGCAATCCAAATCCCAAAATCTCTGCGTAGATTTTCTGCACGAGTTACCCGTAATGCTGAGACAACATACAAGTAAAATATTTTGAGACAGCTCACGTTAACTAACCATAAATTCATAGTTTTATTCTTTGGAACAATCGGGGGGGGGAATAAAATTTACTTGTGCTTACTGAGGATCTGCAAAGGTGCAAAGGGAAAAAGAGACATTTGTTCAGACTTTTGCTCTTGTTTTACTATGAGGAACATGTTTTACTATGAGGAACAATACATTAGCATTTCCCTCAAAGATGAGCTCCCTTTGTAAAATTAACTTCTTCCTCAGCTATTAAGGCCTGATTTCTCACTCTTCTGAACTAGTGATTTTCAACACCATAAAACTGGCTTTCAAAGTAAAATAAATTAGACCGGTTTAATATTGTTTATATAAAGATACGGTTACAATGATGCTTCTCATTTTATACTTCACCTTTCCCAAAAAATGGTTAGCTCTTTTTTAGTGATAATGTATTACACTTTACTAAGCAGGAGTATTGTGTACTTTTTGTGTGTATGAGAACTTAAGTAGTTTAAAGATACTCTAAATTTTAGCCTTTTTTAATAAAATTGAATCATGCCTTTATTTTTTATGTTACAATTTTCACTTAAGTTGCATGTGCATACAGACTTGAATCCAATTCAAAAATTAAAAAACAAACTAAATTGCATTTAAAATTGTTACTAGCCAAATACCATCTCCTTATGCCTGCTGTGCCAATGAGGTAGAAGAAAGGGGGCTATCAAGGCACAGTTCTATTTTAAGATGGGAATGGAGTGCAGAAAGTACAGGAAAAAAATCCATTGGCTAAATAATCAGGAACAAGTTATACTGGTATTTGAACAAGAATGTCTGAGGAAGGTGAAGGAAGTAGAGAATTTATTTTTTTTAATTGTATTGAATATACTTCTGCCAGTGAACCACAAGTGCTAAATTCACAGGAAGGAGATGCAATACCTATTCACTCCTAGAAGAGCAGGAACAAACAGGGCACTAGAAGATCAACTGTTACCTACTCTGCCTTGGGTAAAAAAATTTAAAAATCTACCAGTCAAGTTCTGGCTGAACCATCCACTGAAGAAGAGTAGAGATGCTGTGCATTATCTGGCTTGCAAACAGGAACAGATTTGAACTAATAGCATTTAAGACTCTATGCAGTTGTGTTCAAAGCTTTAAACAACAGGGACAACAATGTAAAATCCAGAACTGGGAAGCCAAGAAGCCCGGTTACTACTTCAAATAGTCACCGTCAGGCAGTTTCTGCACTGGTGCTATAAGGACAATACAATTTATCAACAGGTGTCATTGTAAATTTAAATCTGGTTTAATATGTGGAAGCATTAGAGAGAGAACCCTATTAACGTACTTACACTGACTGCTATTTGGGATTTTTAGTCTCAGTTCTCCTCTTTCTTTAAGCTGTGAAGCCAGTCCTCATGTACAAAGCCCAGAGAAGTTATATGTAAGGAATAAACATGTGTGTTTGCACCTTTTTAAAAACAAGCCAGTCTAACTCCTGCTCCCAAGCCATCTCATGCCCTACAAGTACAGAAAGGCAGCCAGCGCTGCATATTTTGCAGACATTTGTTATTTGTCATGCTGCATTCTGAAACAGCTTCTGTGAACCACAAATTCCCAAACAGTTTTCAGAGAAGATGTTTACTTATTTCCACACTGAATGTCTCCTATAACTTGGACACTGGCATAGCTATCAATACATGAAAAAGTCTCTAAATAAAATATGGCGTGGGTCTATTTTCTGCTGAACTACAAATTTGCTTCAAGATGAGTATCTTAATTCAAGAGACTGAAGAATGAAAGGTTCAGATTTTGCCCCACAATGAAAAGCACAAATACCAGCCAAAGAAAAATACAGTTACGACGTGAGGGGGTACTTCCCTACTTGACATGCCGGTACCTCTAAGTATTATTGCCCCTGCAGCCAGCAGTTTGTACAACAGCTCCAGACAGCAAGCCCTCGTAAAGGAGCACCAGCCTTTTTTCTGGCTGGCACTGGTACTACTACCACCTACAGGAGGTGAGTAATATTCAAGCTCGCTTCTGTCGAAAAACCAAGGTATCTGTTGCAACCTCTCCTATGGAAAATTATGCCCATTCAGCTTTGTTGACAAAAAGTGATTTTAGTTCGAAGTGCACCCTGCAACAAATTCATCCTTCTAAGCCATCTAAGCAACTCGCACACTTCAGTGTGCAAGAGCTGGGAAGGCTGTTGCCTCTAGAGGAGTAGTAGCAACATTTAAAGCTGCCACCGTCACTTGACAGGCTGTAAAAGCTGAATATTCTCCGACTAAGACACTGGAACAACTCACCAAGTATTTCTGTTATGCAAAATGTTTAGCGACAGGCCCCAAAATGAGGGATCATAACACAGCATGGGTCCACGTAAGTAGAGAAACCTTTATATTTTTATGTATATGTTGCATATATACACACATACATTTTCATTCCTTTCTGTTGTCTCTCAAGAAATCCTCTCTGAGGAGAGAGCTGCTCATCATCATAATTCTGTCACGACTCATAAGATACTTGGTATTGATTACAAAGCCTCATTTCCAAAAGCTAAGTTACTAGGCAAGAGTGAGTTTTCTTTTTTTTTGTTTGTTTAAGAAATTTATTTTTAACTCTCAAACATGATGAAGGTTCTGTCAAGTTTGCTGCTTTAAAGGGATGCTCAAGTCCAAAACTCCCACAGCATATTTCTTCTCAGGGAAGTGCATAATTTTAGCAGTAATCCACAACAAGCACAATTATAATCTTTGTGAATAATTCTAAAAATATGATAAAAGAGAGAGAGGGAGGGAAAAGCTAGCATTAGAATTGAAGCACATTCCTAAAGATCACAAGACCATTAAGACCAAATCTTTAATTTCATGCTTCATTGATAAAAGACCAAACTACTTGAAACATGGTCTACAATACGCCACCCAGTTTTTATCCTGGTACACTTGGACACCAAACCTAAGACTGAAGATACTCCCTACACTCAGAGAAGAAGCTGGCATTAGCCTTGACAGCTGTAAATATGAGCGGACAGAGCAAGCTATTAGGAGAGAAGGGAACACTGGTATTAGGAAGTCACTGTGAGGTGCAATCAAGAGAACACAGATGTGCTGGAAGAGAAGAACGAACAGCACCATGAAACTTCAAAACAGATAGCACAGCCCTGGACACCTTCAGTGACTCCTCTGCCTCCCCAGTTCTTCCAGGCCTATCTCCCCCACCACTCTCATGGCTCCCCACGACTCCCCTCCCCTCCCAGCAGTGGGAGAAATACCGCATAAGAGCATCCCAAATAGGAATGAGGGGAAACATGGGAGGTCTACTGGGTAGCACATGAGGAGAAAAAGAGATCAAAACCACGGAATTAAAACAGTACAGGAGAGGCATAGGCCTGTTGGAGCGGGTCCAGAGGAGGGCCACAAAAAAGATCAGAGGGATGGAACACTCTGCTTTGAGAACAGGCTGAGAGAGTTGCGGTTGTTCAGCCTGGAGAAGAGAAAGCTCCAGCAAGACCTTATAGTGGCCTTCCAGTGCTTAAAGGGGGCCTACAGGAAAGATAGGAACAGGCTTTTTAGCAGGGCCTGCTGCAATAGTACAAGGTGTAATGGTTTTAAACTAAAAGAGGGTAGATTCAGACTAGATATAAGGAAGAAAATTTTTACAATGAGGGTAGTAAAACAGTGGCCCAGGTTGCCCAGAAAGGTGGTAGATGCTCCATCCCTGGAAACGTTCCAAGGTCAGGTTGGACGGGGCCCTGAGCAACCTCATCTAGTTGGGGATATCACTGCTCATTGCAGGGCAGTTGGACTAGATGGCCTTCAAAGGTCTCTTCCAACCCAAACTGTTCTATGATTCTATGAACACATAGTAGAAGTTTAAGGTCAAATTCAAACTTTAAGAAAAAAAAAATAAATCACAAAATAACCCCTGGCTTTTCTTCAGAACAGAGGTAGCTTCATATTCTAGAACACATCTTTAGCGAACTGGATTGCTAAGAACTATCATTTCAATGCTTCCCTGAGGAACCTGAAATTGTTTGAGTACCTTTAAGAAAGCTTGCTGCAACAAACCTACTCTTCACAAATCAGACTTCAAATGAAACTTTGTGTTTTCACCTAAACACAGGCCAGTGTTTATATATGCTGCACTATAAATAGCATTAAAGCAAAAACTGACAAATCTCAGAAAGATCAGAGTTGTTGCAAGGAAACTAATTCTTCCCCAGAGGATATAGTTTCCCTCCACACCCGATATCGTATTTAAACAGCTAAAGCTCCCTCCTCTATTGATCAGCTCACCTCTATCACCATGTTTTACACATGTGTGCGCACACACATGCACACTGAGTATATGAAATTTTCTGCTGTAATTTTGTGTTTATTCATGTGGAAAACACCCATGAAAAAGAAAAGGTTGTTACGTAAATGTAGTATTACATTTGAAGGCAAAAATAAAAATTCAGTATCACTACATATTTCTACTTAATTAACAAGAAAATACACGTAGACAGAATTCCTGTTTTCAGCAGCCACCATGTTGAATCAATCAGTCAAGTTTCAGCTGGCTGACAGCACAAAATGTCCTGTAACTTACTGCTGACTTCAAATCCCCTTGACAAATATATTAGTTGATCTCAAGTTTGTTATTTTTTTTTTTTGCTAAAAGGAGCTCCATTTATACCCAGCATCTCTCCTAAACAGATTTTCTTTCACCATATAGGAAAGGAGGAACATGTGTTTCAGGATTACTGTTATTGTAAAATATAAAACAAGATCAACACACAAACAAAATAACAAAATACTAATGATCAGCCAGGAGTCGCACACATTCATTTCCACATACAAACCTTCACCTGCATTCATGTAATCAGTTATTGACATCTCATTTTACAATAAACTTCTGAATCTCCTATCTTCCCTCAAAATACCTCAACTAGACTACCTAGATGAGCCCAGGCTTTCCAAATTCTACTACTGAAATCAAGGACACATGGGGACAGGCAGATTTACAAAAAATATTTTAAGTGTCAAATTTCTTCAACTGCCCTTTATCCGATTATCCTACCCCTATAATCTCTCATCTGAGATCAGCTGCTTGTGACTTTGATCTTCCTGCCAATTGTACTGACAGTTCAGAAAATTATATTTCACATGGCTATACTGACCAGAACAGCACCAAACATTAGGTCAATATCCAACACCGCAAATAAATCCAGGGAGGACAAGATTTTGTTAGCGTACTGCCTGAAACTGCACAAAACATTTAGAATTGAAAAATTAATGAAAAATAATCAAGTAATATGATACTGGACTTGCTTGTTACTGCAGCACATCAAAAATAGTGCACCCGAGCCAAACAAAGAGCATTCCAGTACATTTGGCTATCAGCGGGAACCAAGCCAGCATCCAGTCTCAGGTGAAAGATATTCACCACCACTTTTTCCAAAGAACTGCAAGAGCAGCAACAAATCCTGAAGATACACAGAAGGATATACAACACTGCTAGAAGGGATGCTTACCTAGTATAAACTGCTACACAGAACTGAAATCTGTTCATTTTAAATTAAATGAACTGAAGAAAAGTTATCTGTGAAAGAGCTGGATGCATTACCATCAGTCTGCACAAAGACATATCCTTTGGTCAACATGTCTCTGGATCAGTCCCAGCAGCTGGTGACAGGAGCTCTGTCTTTGAGGGAGAGAGAGGAAAGACCTAGGAAGGATTTAGGCAAAATAACTCAGAGAAGGTAGGAAACGGTGGGTGAAGCTGATCTGATGATATTACAGTGGAAGTGCAAAAGGCTGGTGGTTCGTGATGGCAAACAGAAATCTGTAAGTACTCCTTCTCTTATTTTACTCATTTCACCTTAGTGCACACACACAGTTGCCCCTTTTGTAGGCACGTTTTTACGTTTCTACACTCAGACTAACCAGGCTAAATTACGGGCGTCTAGGCTTACAGCAAAATCTAAGTACTCCAGCCTTTTCCCATCACCACCAACAGAAAATACTATACTTACACTTTTAAACCATTCTCATCGTTTATGATATCAAATGACCTTTCAGAAACAAACCATGCCTTGTGACCAGCAACATTAGAGTCCTACTTACTAAGAAACTGTGGTTCTATTTAGACTTTATTCTTAGGATCATAGCAGCTAAGCTTATGGAAGCAAAGCGAACGCAACTTAACACAACTGCTTCCTGTTTGGGAGTGCTAAGACAACTGTAAGATTCTGTGAGAAGTCACTGCAGCTTTGGACATGGACCAAAGAAAGCCCTGCTCTTTCCGAAGTGTATATATTCTTACCATGGAGAGTGCTCTCCCTCAAAACAAAAAAGGAGAATTCTCATTTCAGATAATCTCCTATGGTCAGACCAGCAGCTACTTTCAAGGTAAAAGGCCTCTTGTTAAATAACACAAGTTTAACACTGAAATGGAGACAGATGCTGTAACTTCAAGATGACGGAGGGCAGGAAGAGTAAAGAAAAGTACTTTCTCCAAAACAGTTAATGAAAGTAGTTGCAAATAATCAGTTCAGCTGTAATGCAGCAAATCAAGTACACATGGATGCAGTATTGCATCACATGCAGCATTTTTCTGCAGCTACTCAAATTTAATGAATCTTGAATGACCTTTCGGTTGCATCTATATAGGAATTTCAGCTATCTATACAGATTAAGAACTGCGATTTCTAGTAATTTAGTGCCTCACTAACCCATGCTGTGCTAGGACTGGTTCGTGATGTTACAAAAGAACTTGTCTGTCCTTCTCAGACTTCTGTGAGGTTTTCTTAGCCTACCAACAAATTTAATTGAGATCCTTCCGGTTGGTTGACCAAAGAGCTGCTTATTGTAACTCAGCACTTGGTGATGCTGGGAGCACAGAAGATACAGAAAACAGCAGAGAATACCAGTTTCCAATGATGAATGCAGACATCCTCATTTTGCCAGTACCACCAAAGGCCTTAAACGTTATGGAATGCTCTTTAGATATACCAATGATTTCCCTACGCTTTGCTATTCTGTACCAGAAACAAAGCCATGCCACCCAGAACTTCCACGCCAAGTTATGAACTTGGAGAACTTTGCCCTGACCTACTAGCAAACAAGGCGGTACTAACGTAGAGGGAGACTGATATCACCATCTGAAAAGGTCATCTACTTCAGGCTGCTACAGGTCCACAGAATCCTGCTGTAGAATTAAGAGAGCAATATGCAGTAAAATAGCCATTTCTGCTTTTTGGCATGTAATTCCCCCTCCCCCCCCCTTTTCTTTTCAAGTAATCAGTGTAAATTCAGTAGAATTACCGGTTAACCTGCCAACATTTCCCCACTATTTCAAGGGTTTTTTTGACAACGCATAGTTAAGAACACAAAAAAGGAATCCCAGAAAAAAGTATTGCTTCTGCCTTTAGCTGAAGCCATCCCTCCACTGCATGTAACAGCCTCTAAATCAATTTCTGATCACGACATGGAAAATCTCTTTTTTTGCTACAGTTTTCCTCTTTAACAACAAAGATGTCAGACATCACGCAACCTGGCTGCACCTCCAACTCCCATTTCAATGGCACTTTTCCAGGTTGTTCCCCAGGCACAGCCTTGAGGAGGTCTCTGAAATACAGCCCTGGCTCTTCCCCAGCCCACCTGGATGTTCCAACACAGTGATCTGCTGCTGTGACTTCACCCTTTCTAATGCTGGGCACTTCAGCAGCATCCTTTTTATCCCTACCCCTAGACTAAAAGGTAATGACAGCCTTCCCGCTCAAAAGGCAATCATGCAGGAGAGCAGGATCAATAAACGGGTGATGAAGAAAACCAGCCAAATTGTTTGCAGTAGAAACAGAGATAGGGCATTTTCCACTCGCAGCTGGCATTTTTTGCCTTTAAGGGTAGCTACATCCTGGAAATCCCTTACCATTTCTATGACCTCATGAACAACAGCGGAGTTAATCCTTGTCTTTTAATAAGCTCCTTGTACTGAGTGGCTGCCCATTTGATCCCCACTGATACTAGTCTCCTCAACATGTTTTAATACCCATACAGATTTGGCTGCTTCTTCCAGAGCCATTTCCTTGCTGCAGCACATGACAGTCACACCAGAGATTAGACAAAACCTTGGTGTACTCTTCTAATCAGCTGGCAGCATTCAAGCAGAAATCTCCTCTAATGATGTACTCTAAGCTGATCAAAAAAATAAGCAAACAGGCAAACAGAGTTGTTTATATGGCACTAAGATTAAAAAACAATTAGAAATACAAGAACCTGCAAGTAGCCTTTCCTACCTGGGAAGTAGGTGAGAAAAGTAAAGTGGAACACACATGCTCAGCAAATTACAGAAACTCTATAAAAGAAAAAATAATGGTGTCTATATTCCACCACATCCCCAGCTAAGCATACAAATTCAGGTTCAGAGTACCCATACACACAACTATAAAGACTCTATGATGCTAATCAATTCACATTAAGACACAGTTTTGGGCTAAACCTGTATTATCAAGGTTCCAAAAGTCAACTAAAGGCCTCACTGTCATTCTTCTCTCCAACGGTAACTGCATTTTAATAAAACTATATACGCAACTGAGAATCTTTCAAAAACTTTTGTGGGTAAGAGATGCTGAAACTACAATCTGTTCTACAACTGAAAAATCTAGGCCTCAGTCTGCCAGAAGACCTTGTGGTTTGTTTGTCTAACTTGAAGCTCTGTTCTACTCAGAAATCCAGCATCTCTGATAAACAATACCGTTTACTGGCCGAGTTTATTGTATGCCACAAATTCCACCACAATAGCTTGGTCCACAGAGTTTTTAAAGAATGATGGGGCAGGGGGGAGGAAACAGGGGGCGTGTTACATCAGCTCTAAATATTCAACATCTAATCAAAGTCTTGCTTTGTTGTAAAATGTTAGTATCATGTGATCCCCATGGATTTTTCTGTATACAAAAGCTTGAGTGTGGGAATACTTTGAAGCAAACTATTTCACCTGTCAGGAAGAACCTGTAGGAGACGACTGATGAGCCCTCCAGGTCTTAGCCCTCCCCACAGTTCCCTCTATACATCCACCAAAGACATCCAGGTTCTCTTGCAGATCCCAGGAAAAGAATTTACTGAAAAAGTTTGGTTATTACAGCACAGAGAACAGAGGATAAGTTTCAGAAACCTTAGGCCATCCTCAAGTATAACAGACATTAGAACCAATACAGAAACTCCATGTTACGTGGCGCAGTGATTGCTCTCACTTCATCTAGGCTAAACTGGGAGAACATCACTATAATGAAAACATGAAGCATCATAGAAGCCTTGATGAATCCCAGAGAGCAACCTTCCTTCAGCCTGACACTTCCCATACTCTTCCCTGACACCCCTCTGGCATTGTCTCCTGATCCCCACATTCTTCTGCTTAAATAGCTGTTTTCTGTCTGGACAGTATCAGATATTATTGACCCCAAATAGATTAGATCTACCACATTTCCTTTCTTTAAGGAAAAGGGAAACAAAGTTGTATCAGGGCAAGATATCACGCTGAAGCAACATCTTGTGTAATCGCATATGTCATGTCTTTAGTTCCTTCCTTCCAAATCTGTCCAAATTATTGTAAATTATTTCCCTCTCTTTCTTTAATGCAAGTATTCCAGAACAATTTGAGGGCTACAGTAAAACTTCTTGTTCCTTTCACCCTCATCTTCACACACTTGGCCTGTCTGCACTCTGGACAAGATCATTTGTTTTTCCCCACTGCAGTAATTACCCATTGCCTTCTTCCTGTTACTCATCTTCCTCCTGCTCCCATCTTCCACATGATCATCTTTACTAAAAACGGAAGCAAAATGCTTATTGGTTTTGTAAGTATTGCCAATGTTGTTTTTTCTAACAATATAAACCAGGACCCACTGGAGTAAATTCTGCAGTGAAAATACAGACAGTGCGTTGCTTTTTTGTCTCCAAGTTAGCAAGAAAAACATTATTACAGCTACATTGAGAATACACACCTATACCTTTGTGCAAATGAAAGAGAATTTGTACATAGTCAGTGGAATATTTCTAGAACTGATGCTCCATGAGATGGCAGGCTGATAAGGGGGCTGGTGCCCTGCATAGGAACAGGGACGGCACAGATGGGAAGCCAAAACAGGGTAACGAGGACTCAGTAAGCTCAATAGAGGAAGCTTTGAGAGTCTGAGAAAGGCAACTAGAAGACAGACAGAGCGCCTAGCACATAAAAACAGAACAGAAACAGACTGAGATAGGCACAGGCCAGACGAATCTGTGACCACTAAAGTACTTTCTACTCCAGTGTGGTAGTTTTGTTGTTGGGTTTTGTGGTTTTGGGGTTGGTTTCTTTGTTGTTTTTAATTTCCTTTCTTTTTTGTTTGTTTGTTTGTTTGGCTTTTTTGAGTACTCCATAGAAGATCCAAACTCTCACTTGCAGAAGCAAGAATCACCCACAACAACTGCAGAAAATGGCAGCTCTGCTTATTGTATAAAAATCTCTGCTGTACCTTAAAGTTACAAAAAAGGCTTGAAAAAAGAAAGAACGGGCAACATAAACAGCAAATCAGCTTTTGTTCTTTATAATGTACTACAGAGTATCACAGTTTCTCTATTTCCTAACAACGTTGCAACTTCAGTAGACTTAACACTGCCTTACTTAGCAGCAGTTGAGGCAAACAGCCCTGACAGCAGATTTGAGTTACATCCAGAGCAAGAAGGGAAGGCCCTACTTGAGCATACATGAGAATAGATAAAATGCAGCAACTGTTCAACAAATGAAAGACACTTGTTGGATAACTGCATGGTAAAAGCCAAAGAGCAAGAAAAAGCCTATACTTAGTGAGGCTGAGCAAAAGGACACAATACAGTACTTAATAGTCTTGATGCAGACACCTTAAAACATTTTACAAAGTTGTCAGTCTGATTACTCCTATTTTTGCAAATGCAGAAACGAGCCATAGCAAGAACATAACTCACAAGGCTTCCCAGCCAGCCAGCAGCAGGACACAATGGAGCTTCTCTTACCCAGGCTGCAGTCCAGTGCTCAATCCACTACATAGCACTTAGTAAAGCAGTGCTTTTATTTCATGTCTTTGAGTACGTCTCAGAATAATGTGATTAAACACAGAACTCAGTTCAAATTGTCAGTGTAACTTAAAATACATAAAGATAACTTCCTTCTGTTCCTGTACACGTTAACCTGTTCTGAGTAAGTTCCCCAATACTGCCTGGACCACTATTTTTCACACAGCTCTCAAATGAAGGTATGTCAGCAAGACACTTGGCATGCTTTCTGACATTGTACTGCTGCCATCATTTCAGTAGCACCTCTAAAGAGAGGACAGTGGAAACAAATATAGAGTACTATTCCCTCCCTCTATCTGTCATGCTATACTCAGAGCATCTGTAGATGGGAAAGCAGTAACAGACTGGAAGCAAGTCTTCCCCCCAGTGCTTCTGCTATTGTCAATACTGGCAGAACTATATTGCTGCTACAGCAACAGTGGCAGGTTTTCAAAGAAACTGCAGTGTATACAAGGATGTTTTACACAGCCAAACAGAAAATCTTCCTTCCAGTTCCCTCTGGCTTCAGACAAAAGAAGCAAACCCTAAATCAACACAATTCCTGAGTGCGTAGGGGAAAGGCAGATGCCACAGTTGTGCCTGCACTAGAAAACTTTATGATTAAAAAGTTTTATGTTGCTGCAGCTCCACGCTGAAGAATCAGCAGAGGATCTGAGCGCTCTGTGTTGATGATGCAGCACTGGACACTGTCAAATCCAAATCTTGCCTGCAAATGCTGCTACCATAACACTGAAATGCACATTATAATATGTTAGTGAAGAAGAGAGAAGAGTTTGTGGAAAGACAGCCACTTCTATTTTAAAGAAAGATGATCGGTAATATATTATTAACCACCAAAGTAATTAAAATTTTATCACAACTGTAATATCATTATTTCTTGTACTTCAAAATAAAAATTAAAGCTAAAAGTTTTCTTGCATTTTTTTTTAAAGCACAAGTATTAGCACCAAAAATGCTAGTATTAAAAAGGTCATTTTGCAAACAATTCGTAACTGAACAAAAATCAGTTACTGCAGTATTCCACTAACTTTCAGAAAAAGCTGTTAATCTCAATATTCAGAATTCTGCACAGCAGGGTAGGGTTGAGAAATTAATCCTTTTAAAGTTGAATTTCAACAACTGACAAAAGCATGTGTTAGCTGAATTCTATTTATGGCATTCATCCAAATATCAAATAAAGCTTTCCTGGCTGTGTTTCAGTCATCCCCATTCACAGCTCAAAGAGTACTTTTATAAATGTAGACAGACAGTATAAATCCCGTGTCTTGTTCGCATCCAATTTTACACATCTCAAAGAGAGAACAACATCATTTAGTAATTGTCACTTCAAGAAACGGACCTGTAATGAATTACTGAAAAGTCTGTCCTATGCAGTTGTAAACTCCAGACAAAACCCCAAGAACTCAAAAGATACTACTAAAATACCACCGTGGATAAGGCAGAGCAAGTAAGGACTGACAGAACTGCACATACATGAACATAACAGGGTACCGCTCTGCTAAACAGTTAAACACTTCAGCAATGTAAAGGCTTTACTACATATGAGGAGTAGTATTTAAAGATGCACATTTCTCTCAAACAACCCAAAATGGGTGAGGGGAAAAAAGAAATAAAAAAAATAATAATCAATCTGTTCACAATACCTTAAGAATTAAAAAAAAAATTAAATCCCATGTTGCCATGTTTTAATCTTCCAGCCTGCAGGAAACTGAGCTAAGCTTATGTTTGGAAAGAATCCAAATATGATAGGTATGAAAATTCAATTAAGGAATTCAAACAGCCTCATTTTGCCATACAACACTGTTATATACAGTTGTTACAACAACGGTATTTCTTTATTTGTAATTCTGTACTAAACTGAATTTTAAGTATAGTTAGTTTTCTCCCTATCTTCACATTCTGTCACTACAAAGACTTCATTTCTCAAATGCTCAAAGAAACCCAAATGCAGCGTGACCAAAGAATATTAATAGTAGCTATTTATCAACCACTTTAAAATACTTCTATTGTTTCAAAATCAAAGTACACCCAAAACACAGACGTAATCAGGCGCTCCAGCCAGTTATGCTAGTTCCTTAGGTGCAATGCACCATCCCAAGAGGTGGTTGAGAGACACACAGAAGTCCACCTAACCCTCAATTTACTATTGTCTCAGAACAATGTTTCTCAGTCTTTTCAAGTTTGCACAATTTTTTCCAATGGGGTTATTTTTGCCATCTCTTACATTTGCTGTAGAACAAGAAATGTGACACCAGCAATGAAAAATATATGCACTTTTTTCTTTTGAGGCTATACCACGATATTTGACCTTGAAGAATAAAAGCATACAGGTATTCAGACAGACTCTCAATACATTGCAACCAACTCTCGGACTCAGTATTTTATTATAAACCTGGGCATAGAGGCTATGTTCAGGAGACTTGACATGTCCTTGTAACTCCTAGCATGATGTCTAGCACCTTGAGCCCACAAACCATCTTTATGCCTCCCTCCCTTTACTTATTTTAGTAAGATACTGACATTAAAAGGTATTTCCTTTCATCATCCCCAAAACTGAGAAATATTTATGCTTCCTACCATCATTTTGGTTTCTACTTATAATTCAGCTACTATGTTTGATGATAAACATAATTTTTTAAAAACAAACATGAAGTAATGTTTAACAAACAATACTCAGTTAAAAAAGCTCTGCTGAAAGCCTGACATCTGGAACGCCACTTCTAATAAACTAACTAATCAGGTACATGAGAGAGACATGTTGTGTGCAAGTGAAGAAGCCCAAGACTCTTGTATCTCACCAACTTCTCTCTCTGGTACTGCAAGATCACAGATTAGGAGGTAAAACTGCACCAATGTTAAAAAACACTGAAAGTAATGACAGACAGCCTGAATGCTTCACACACATTTCATACAGTCACAAGGCATCTCGGAGCACAGCACACGAGTCCCACATTGCCTGCTCAGCTTTCTGTCACATTTAGCACCAAGAGCAGCTACTCTGAACACGCTTGTGCTGGAAATCAGAAAAAAAGAGGAAAGGGAAAAAGAAGAATATAAGTAAAATCCTTTTTAGTGAGCCTGAATGATATAGCAGAAGCATGTGTTACGGACAACATTTGTTCAAAGCAAGCTTTCATCAAGCATAAGATGGTACAGTTCCATCCCAGGCTCTGCGTTTACAAGCCTTTTGTTCTTTCTAACAAGCAGTGCTGCTGATACACACCAAGCCTCCCTTAGACTGCAGATAAAGACAGATGCAACTAATGAGGTGCACACTCAACCACAGGCAAACCTCTGTGACAAATACTGCACCTGGAAGGAATTCCTCAAAGAAATAAAGATGCAAGTTGTTTGTCAAAACAAGTTTTGAAACTATTAGGCAAGTTCTTCTCCAAATATGTTCACACATGACTCTCAGGAGACAAGTAGGAACCTAAGACAACCATTTAAGGGCAAAATGTGGAGAAAAGATCTTGTTCTGTACTACACAGCTAAAACCTCACTGGAATCACAGGGAGAGCAGCAATGAAACAATCAGTGGCATAACTGCTCTGGAACTGCCAAGTTATGTAAAACTTAAGGATGGTCGTAACAAACCAAACTAAATATTGATTAGCCCGTATCTTTCCTCTGATAGCAGCAAACTATAGGGAAAGGTTTACAAGAACCAGGAAGTTTAGAAAAGTATTTCTCTTAGAATACCTTCCAAATTCTGACAATTGGCTACAGACTAACTCCCTAGTTTACAGGCTTCCCTAAATAGATACACCCTCCACAAATCTAACAGTTTCTTGAATCATTTATCCTTTTACCACCCAAAACATCTGTCAATTGTTTCCACATGGTGTACAGAAAAAAAGACAACAAAAAAATATTGTCTTTTGTTTGAAATTGCTGCCTGGTCATTGCATTGAATGTCTTCTATCTCTGAAGTCACAAAAAATAATAAATAAGCACACGTATTTATCTGTGCTATACCATTCATCACTTTCTTCATCTGTGCCCCTCATTCAAACCTTCTTCAGCTTTGTATCTACAGTTAAAATGTGCAACACCTTGTATGTGCTAAAGCTGGACATTGATTCAAGGACAGACAATGTAACAGAAGATAAGTCCACTGAAGGTTAGAGTTCATGGGGATAACTGGCAAGCGTGCAGATAAAGATCATATCTGGATGGATACAGCACACCTGCCAAAAGCTTCTGGGGATTCTAACATCTGTTGCCTAAAACTATGCCACCTCATTTCCCCATCAACTGAGCTATTATAGTCTGCTATGACCGGCTTCTCAAAAGTCATATGCTGTTAGACTTAAAGATCTCTTCGGCTCAATTAAATTGTCTTTTCTTACTGGACTTCTAAGGGGGGGGAAAAAAACTTGTACTCAGAGTTTCTTCAACAGATAACTAGTATCCCACTATAGAAAGTGTTTGTTTCAAATGTCCCACATACTTCAGCTGTCTTTCCTCTCTATGACTAAAAGCTGACTTCAGTAAAAATAAAAAGCATGTAGATTCCTTGGCTCAGGTGCAGAAAGGTATTAATTTTCCTATATAGATTCTTTTGTTATTGTATTAATGTAGTGAAATACCTGCACAGCAAGGAGTACTTAAATTTACTCTAAACAATATAATCCCTTCCTTACTGCCACACCTCCAAAAGCACCTTTTTTACTTAAGTGGCAGCTTAACTTAACTGAATTACTGAAGCTTAAACTGAATCCTTTCAGGCCACAAAATAAAAAACTCAAATGATTTCCCCATCTGATTAAAGAGCAACTCCATTCCAGGTGCAGTTCAAGTTTCAAGGCGAGGCAGATGGCCCTGTCTAGAATTCAGATGCCCTAAAAGAAAAACAAAGTAAGATTTATTCCCAATGGAAATCTGCACACAGGCTAAGGGCACCAATCACATTCACACAAACATACTTACAGACAAGAGATGATGGAAGTTCTTTCTCTATCACGAACAAATGCAGAGAAGAGTTTAAAACTGCTGAACACGCTGAGTGTGCCTGGAGCACAGAACTCCAGAAATGCCCAGAAAGTCACTTTCAAAGGAACATGCTCTTGATAAACAAGTGTAATCCCCTTTCTTAAGGGAGCAACATGGCAGTCAAATCTCCCAATAGTTTTGAACCTGGTAGATATCCTCAGCAAAACTGCTAATAGGATAGAAAATCTTAGTGTACGTTTCCTACAGATTTCAAGAAAATAAATAGCTATATTCAAAAGGAAAAATACGACTCAGTGCCCCAATAAGAAAAAGTCTGCAACATAACACTAGACACGAGAATTTATGATGTGGGAACTCACAAATGTCCCAACAACAGTAAAAGCTGTTCAGAACTCAAACTGAGGTGCATTTAGGGCCACAAAGACAAAGGGCCTGGAGCATCTTTCACACAAGGAGAGGCTGAGAGAGCCGGGACTGTTCAGCCTGGAGAAGAGAAGGCTCGGGGGATATTATGTATGGAAATACCTGATGGGAGGGAATGAGAAGCTCTTCTTAGTGGTGTCCAGTGACAGGACAAGAGACAATGGGCACCAATTAAAACACATTAAATTTCATCTTAATTATCTTAACCAGGAAGGTAGCCAAACACTGGCATAGGCTGGCCAGAAAGGTTGTGGAGTCTCCACCCATGAAGACAGTCAAAACCCAAGAGGACGTGGTCCCAGGCAAACTGCTCTAGCTGGCGCAGCTTGAGCGGGGAGGTTGGATTAGATGATCTCAAGAGATCCCTGCCAACCTCAACAACTGTATGACTGAGAGCTGGCACTGCCTCCACAAGTACTCACCCTGCTCCTCTCCCACCCCCTGCACATCTGGGACATCTGATTGTTTTCAGAAGTTTAACCTAAATCAGATTCCTGGGGTCTGTAGCATTTACTTATGAGATATAACCAAGACTATTAGGAACTGTAATTGTAAGTTCCTCAGTAAACCTGCTTTAATAGGAATACATATTCCAACCTAAGCCTCCTTTTTTGCCCCCCTAAGAAACAAAAACATACTCAATTATTTTAAACTAGAAGACCTCCTCCTTCCTAATACAAAACCGAAGAGAGAGTAAACTTTAATTGAAAGACAAGAAATATTTCTTCACCAATTCTACAATTGGACTGTGGAATTTCTTGCTGAATCAAAAAACTAATCAAGAGAAAGAACTAATCAAAGAACTGAGTAAGATTCTAGATACCCCTGCTACACCCCAAACAGTTAAGCATATACACACATACATACAAAGGAACCTCACTGCAAAGGCAGACGTACCCAAATCGTGAAATGTGTTGTTAGTGGGACTCGCATTACTCAAACATAGAGATGTGTGGTGCTGCTTGGCATGAGTTCTGCTACGGTCCTCAGCTCAGAAGGAGCTGCTGCTGCCATCAACGCTCTCCAAGGACAAGCACTGAGGAAAGTGGAATGTAATTTTAATGGAGGCAGGCTGTCACTTACAACTCGCATCTTCCTGCCCCACTTTACAAAGCAGCTTGCATGACCACTATCAGTTAATAGTCATATTAGTAGGTCATGTTCCCCTACACGCAAGAAAACATAAACTGTCATAGTTAATAGAAGCTACTGAACTCTGTAGCTTATTATTTTCCAAACACTCTGTAGCGCTACTATCAAAACTTACAGATTCTTCTGCTGAGTGAATCCATACAAAATAAATTAAAAAAAAAAAAATCAGGCCTCTAGACAATGAGAGACTGAAACAACTGGTTTATAATGTCAGTTTTTCTGAACAGGACTGGAACTCCAACATTTGAAAACTTTTTAATACTGTCTTTAAATCTGTTTCCCATATGCTTCGTCTTGTCTGAGCACTAATATGACCTGCTATCCATCTTCCTTTTGTTTGCCGAACAGCCTGAACTTCACTGCAACTCAAATCTGCTTTCAGTATCAAAACTTTGCATTACTTTGGCATATTACATTAGTTTTATAAACTTTGTAAGGTGACACGAAATTCTTTCTAATTACTTACAAAGCAACTGTAAAATCCTTCCAACTTCTGCAGGGACAAGTAATCAAGGGGAACTGGAGAACGATTCTTCACAGCGTATTTACGTAAATAGTGAAAACATTCCTCTTAGTCTGGTGTGGTGATATTCACCATATAGATCACTCAGAACTACACGAGTTAATAACATAACGTAACTGATGTTGAGCATTTACATTTCAAATACTGCTAAAGCACTGCATGCTTTTGGAAACAGCAGTTACTTAAGACTTTATTATGTGCCCATTAGAATCCACTGTTACAACACAGTTCAAAGTTAGATCTGAGATTTCATCTCAGTGAGTTCCTAAAATAATTTCTGTACTTGCTGACGCGAAAGCCAAAACTTGCCTGAGTATTCAGCCTCATCAGTTTACTCTTTACATAAACACAGAGAAGATAACAAAGGTGATAAACTGCACAGACGTGACCACATCCCTTACTTCACCTGCACTTTGGCCACTCACCAATTTCTGCTAGGGTTTACCAGCATATCTGAACTGCCAAATGAGTTCAGGCGATTGCATCTTTGTATAAAAGAAAGCATTACTTCTCTTTCATTTTCTCAAACTCAAAAGAAGTACATTTCCACATAAAACGAAGTAATCTGTGTACCCGTGCAAATCACATCAAGGCTCTGCCTGACAACTGTTTTTAGTCAACACATCCCAACAAAAGGTAACTCTTCTGTTGAAAACTTACAAAGATCAGATGCTTTATAAAAATTGAAAAATCTTAACCCACAATCTGGGAAACATATGACAAAAAATTTATTTCTTGACTATACCAAACAACAGTATCCTATGGGTTCCCCTTATGAGCAGCTATAATGGATTTCAAATATGCAGGTCCTGAACTAACTGAAGCACAAGTACTTTTGATTCCTAGTATTTTCATATTGTAAAGATTCTCAGATCAAGTGTCAAAACTGCACAAAGAACTTTCCAGAACAGAACAAAATATAGGGAATGCTGAGTGGTATAACCTTGCATCAAAGAAGAATGCGATGAGCCAAAACCAGAAAGACTAAGGTGGGTGGAAAGCAAGTATTGGGAAAGAGTGTCTTCCTCTAAAGCGTATCTACAATCAGAAATATCTGCACAATAACTTAAAACAGTTTGCCAACCTCTGGGTCCCTGAGAGCCCTCCAACATTGCTGAATTAAATGGCAACATAATAAAATGTACCCCTTTGAGTTTGCAAGTGGAAGAAGCCTGAACCCAACACACCTGATCACAGGGAACCACACCTTCACAGTCTGCAGGATTCAGCAGCCCCAGCTGACAAAGCACCAGAGCCCATTTCCTTGTGAAACAGATCACTGCGACATTTGCCATGCTCACGGTGAGATCTCACTAAATCAAGTCCAATTCAAGTCCTCATTGCAATATTCAGATCCTTTCATGGGATTGAAATGTATTCTCTCCAATTACAGTTTCTTTAAATATCTAAATTTAAATGGGACAAGAGAATTGGGCAATGTATGAAGATTCTCTAACAGAAAAAAATCTACAACTTTCACAGAACTATGTAAAGTATCCAAAATGTGTAAAATTGACAATGAAAAATTCCAAGTAGTCTTAGAACTAAAGAAAAAGCTTACTTAAGTCTTCTTAATTTCCCCTGCTCCTTGATTCACACCACACATTTACACTCAGATACAAATAGGCAGCAAAGGAGAACCTACAGCAGGAACTCAGTCTCACACTCTTCCATCCACACCTGCAGCAGGGGAGGTGTCTGGTGTCCTGCCTGGCTTCCCGAGCTCCAGAAATTGATTCCCTCACTGATCCCCAAGAAACCAGCCCAGGTAGGAAGCCTGGCTTTCCTGGTCTCGGTACAAGAGCACAGGCACAGCAAATGCAACAGAAGCCACAACATGAGGAGCATTTGTTTCCGTGGCAGAGTCAGTTTAGCAGTTCTACTTCATCTGCTACCTCCTCCATCATTTATATTCCTGGTCCTTGATACCTTCTCTCTTGTCCTGACACCGCTACTTGTGTGGCTGCACAGTAAACTAGACTGGGGAGCAAAACAATGTTAGAAAATCCTATCAAAAGTACAATATTCTAGATTGGTTTCCCAATCCCATTCATCTTGTAGACACAAAAACCAATTGTGCTGGCACAATTCAGACAACAGTACATGGACGAGAACAGACGGCAGGGAAAAGGGTCTGTTTAAACATCCCGGCCACTGGAATAGTCAACTTACAGAGTGAAAAGCTGTGAGTTCAAAATCCTCCTCCCCACCCCCAGCACTACACAATCATCTTGCAGCAACGTATTCCATAGTTTTGTTTTTAAAGCAAATAAACTAGCAAGATTCAAAGTAGAAATGGACATTTCCAAGGCTGACACAGAATTTAAGGAGCTTTGGTAGAATCCATTTCAGTTGACTTAAGTCAGAATGTCCTGGGGGCAGCTGGAAGAGCTGCAACAGGCAGATGTATGCAGTCTGTCCCTCACGTAACACTCAGCGCTGCTCATCCAGCATAGCGCCTCCTATGAGCTACAAGAAGCAGCTAAGTATTATTACAAAAAGAAGCTAAGTATTATTTCTGTTCCTAAAAACTGCTAGTACTAGTTCTAAAGTTCAAAACTAAAAGCAGGCTCTTACTATTTTTACAAAGCATCTGTTCCATCCCTCTCTGATAATTCATTGTCTTACTAGAGTCAACCCTCGGATCATGGAAAGAAAAAAGTTCGGGGGGGCTGTGCAGTGTGGAAATCACCAAAAACCACGTGTTGTATCAACAGTGAACACAAGTAGATTACTGTCATGTAACATTTAAGCATAGAGGAAAACTGAGTTTTTGACATTTTTAGGGCAGAAGAGCTATTTAGGCAACTACTAACATTTTTCTTGTTGCTTCCAAGTTCCAGAAAGTCTCACAGTTTTACAGTTACTCAACTGTGTAAAGCAACATAGGAGGGGGGATGGATATGTGATAAAAAGTTCTGATCATACTTGCTGCAGTGCAAAAATGCAACATTATTACTACACGTGTTACTTTTTAATTGCTCAAATGAATGTATTAGTTAAATTAATCACACATTTAATCAGTTCAGATTTAGTACCTGACATTTGAAGAACTACTTTTAATCACGGTTTTTCACCTCTGCCTGTTTACAATGAACAGCTAACTTTGCTATATTTGAATGTTGCATATGATACTCAACCACAGAACAACTAGCCTCAAGGTTTTAGGTTTTATGCTCCAGTGATTTTTCTACTACATTACTAATTTGTATGCACATTTGGGTAATTTTATTTCAAAAAGGACAGTATGTTACGTAAAGATGGGAATTAAATCTATTACATTTTAAACATTTTCATTATTAAAAAATGCATACATTTTTATATATCTCATCTTCTTATTAGGAGATACCATCCTTCTACAATGGTTACAAAGTATATACCTTTTTTTATATTGACTATGCATAAAAAGACAGGTTTTTGTCCTTAGCACTAGTTAGTTCCTCAGGAGCTGTGGGGATGAGCTTCAGCAACAGGCCTTGGAATCAATACTTCGCACTTCCTTTAACAGCTATAACCAGTCACATTCCAGAGGCCTGCAACTTAAGTACAGTTTCACTATAATTTTAAGCCAATATAAGCTGGCACTGCTGCTGAAAGAAATAGTCCCACCCTTCCGTACTGCTAGTTTTCACATGTCCTTTCCTTGAGTCAGCACAAGCCATTCACAAAGACCCACAGCAAACATGACCAGGATACTCACCTCGTTAAAAATCAACATTTCTCTTCCCCTTTTCCCTTTTTTGTTGTGGGGCAGGGTTAGAAGGAAGAAGGGAAAAGCTGAGTTAATTTTAACATGATCAGTTCCCCAGTTCAGTTCACTGCATGGCCACATAAGCGTTGCACGAGCAGAGCCACAAGGAAAAGATCGGGGACAAGACTGCTTTAACTCAGCAAGTGGGATTTCACACTGGCTGGACCTGCTCATGAAACCACACCTACAAGAGTAAAAACTGGAAGATAAAGTATTTAGATACTCAAAGAAAAATATCCTCCTTCCCAAGCTATGCATAAATGAAAAGAAATAACTCAAAAGAATTATCAGATCAAATTTTAAATTAACGACTCTCCCTTTGTCTGCATTGCCATTTCACCTTAGATCTGTGTGCTTTTAGAAATTTGGGTTAATATTTTTATAGGAATATGAAAACAAAAATCTGAACCAAAATGGCCATGCAAGCCAAAACTTTAACACATAGCACGGAGACAGACTGACGACATAACGTCTGTGCAGAGAACGGGACAAACTATACCACAAAAAATTGCACTGGCATAAGCTACATCTTGATTCACTGGGTTTTCAAATATAACTTCACTTTTAAGAACAGGCAAGTACATTTTAATCAGTACACTAATAGTTTTCCACTTTAATTTCAATAAACTAAAGTCTGTATCTTAGAAAACCTCAGTTACTCCCAAGACCACCCCAATCTTGCAGCTTCTCTCACTTTCATAATCTTTGTATTTCCAAAACACCACAGTGATCATCGACAAACTTACAAGACCAGTATCATTAAACCGCAGCCATCCCAACGCACACACAGGAATGCAATTCAGAGGAAAAGTTACTGGCCCCAATTCAATGTGAGCTGGATTCCAAACTGTGGGGTAGCTGTAATTCTAAAAGGAGAGCAGTTATGAGAAACTACATGCTCCTAACACACCCTCATCACAAATGCATATTTGTGGCTTTCTCACTGCGTTCAGACCTTTCCCTTTATCTCATCAGTTGTATTTATACTCTGATCCAGAGCATTTCTCCACAGGGTAAGTTTATCTGTATCTATCCATCTAGGAAAAAAAAAGCAGCACACTGAAGTGTGTTCCGATTAATCAGATAATCACAACAGATAACCTTTTACTCAGTCCAGCTAAAAACTATATTAATATACTTTACAGCAAAGAGGATCACTTAATTATTCATTCTGTAGAAGTATATTCATTTGTTCTAAATTTTAATTTAAATTAAATTGCATTTCAACTTAACATCTCCTTGATCTTTTATTATGACAAAATATGAAAAGCAGGCCTTGCTTTAACCTCTTTATAACCATTCACTGCTTTATACACCTCTATCATATCCCATCTTGTTTGGTTCAAGAAGCTCATTACGGCCACTCCTAAGCATCACACATCCTTCTCTGGACCTCTTCTAGCTCTGAACCCACAACAATGCTACCAGAAGAAAAAAATACACTCTTGATTAATCAGCATGAGATCCTTTTCCTACCTGAAACAGACACTCAATCATTCCATTAAATATATATATTTTGAGAATTCACACTAAGATTGGTGAGTTCACAAGTTCTGCTCAATTAAGCACGAGTCCTTGAAGAAATTTTGCAACTTACATGGAATCTTTTTATTTTAAATGTTTTATAAATTACTTTAACAGTGCACACTTTTCAAACTTCCAGTATAATAAATTATAATTTTGATGGGAGCTTATCATCTGTATTTTTCAATTAGAGCTGTCCTATTTCAAAATACTCTTTCCCTTCTCTTGCCCTCACTAGGACTGAAACCAACTAGAATACACGTGTTAGGTAACAGGAGAGCCTTAAACTCCTGTAGCAACATCTTTAAAAAAAATTGCAAACTGTCATACACTGGTGATAACTTTAAGACCTCTGAACAGTGAGACAATGACTTAGAGCAGTTTGAGAGCTTTAAAGATGTGCTTTGATTTATTAAAGTCTTTTTATTTCTTTTAGCTTCGGCCCTAACAACACACAACTGAGTTAATGAGCATATTACAATTAGTTCCAAAAACTCTAAAAAAGTTTAATCTTTCCTGTAACAATATTAAACCCTGATTAGCTACCTTTACTTCAGGGTAATAAATGACTTTTCATTTCTTTTGTCATACACCTCCAAAATTGCTCCCCCCCCAGCTGTATTGTGGGGTGATAATAGTGACTTCCAAGTCTTTCACATAAGAGAAAACGAGTTAAGAACCTGCGTAGTACATAACATTTCTCCTAATATACGTCGCCTTGTCACTGTGCGCTTGTCAAAACTAAAATTCAGGTATTATGAAAACAGGCATTCCGTTCGTTTACTTTCGACATTCCCAACGTTCACTCTTGGTCTCCACTCCCCACGTTCCAGCGATGCGGCGTTACCCCCCGCTCCCACCCACACCCCGGTGAATGGAGCTCACCCCCGGAGATGCTCTCAACTCCCCAGGTACCGTAACCCACCGCCCTGCTGAAAACCAGCCCTCCACTTCTCGGGCTCTTTGCCAGTTTCTAACCCAAATCAGAATGTTCAAGTCCTCTCCGAGACTGCTTGTTCCACCGAAACCCTTTTCCGAGAAAGTTCATAAGCGGCTTTCAGGAAATCTCCAGCCGCCCGTATTCCCGGTACCCCGTTACTTCGCGCTCCCAACTCCCGGACGAAGGAAGCGTCCGCCCCCCGGGCAGCGCTGGGCTCCGGCGGGGCTCGGCCCGCATCCCTGCGGATACGAGGTAAACAGGGCGGCGAGCGGGGCCGCGGCCGCATTCCCGGCCCGGTACCGGCAGGCGGGGAGGGATGGATGGAGGAAAGGAGGGAGTGAGGGAGGGATAGAGCCTTGCGGCGGGGCCGCGCAGCCCCCTGCCGCGGTGCCGCTCACGCGGGGGCCGCCGCCGGGCCCCGAGAGCAGGAACCTGTCGGGACACATTCTTGAGGCCTCGGCGGCCGGGCCAGGAATGCGGCCGGGGGAGCCGGGCTCAGCCCCAGCACCGACCGCGGGGGCCC